>JALDNG010000334.1:0-225197 GCA_024349245.1 Neodontobutis hainanensis | reverse complement strand
AGAGACGAGGAAACATTATGATCATTCAAAATTTCGATCTAAGAAAAATGCTCAAAAGAGTGCTGAAAAATTCAAAAATCTTTACCTGTGCATACTTCAGATCCGACCTTTGGGGTGCCGGGCAGATTCTAGTTAAAAATTTAATAATTAGACCAAAGAGAATAAATTCGCATGAGAGAAATCTGCAAAAGTCGGAAAAATAGCCATCACATAGAGCGTATTAATTAAATTATTACGGTTGCGCACAAAAACTTTTAACTCTTTAAAATTATGTATCGTTCCTGTTCTAAGTTCACCTGAGATTCTTATCTTGGCGAAATATAGTTGAATTTGCAAACAAGTAAGCAAAAATATTTTTATTAGATGTCATGAATTTATTAATATTGTAGCCAAGAAATAATTCACTACGTTTGGTGTTGAATTGGCAAACAGTTCTTTGTATTTTTTGGTATACTATAGTTTCTACTTTTCTCTTAAATAACCTGATTAAAATTAACATTCCACTAGTCATGCGATTCTCTTTAAACTTCTGAAGAAACAAAACGTCAATGGGTACTCAACATCAATAAATGTTATTTTTTCAATCATAATATGCTTTCTTTTAGATTTTTATTTTGATTAAAATATAATGGTAGAGTTTTCTGTTCAAAATTTCAACAATGGCGCACGCGCGTAAAATAAATTTTCCCACTCTATTTATTCTACGATCATTTAAGAGGCGTTATATGGCTCCTCTGAACCCTAGAAGGTTATCGATTATATGTAGAGAGAGTTGGGTGTTACTTCTCTTAACCTTATGAAATCCATGAATTTCGATTTAAATGAAGATATCAAATCTTCAAAAATTTCTCCCACCAATCTAATTTCGTGTTCATCGGAATGAAAAATGTTATATTTTCAAAAATTTTTTATGGGTCAAATTTTTTAATCATCGCAACAGCGGGGAACATACTTTTCCTCAAACAGCTAATATCGAAATAAAGATAAAAGAAGCTATTTTATTAATATCGTGCGACCGTTGAGGATGCTTTTGCGTATTCCTTTGTTTTTTGATACCAGGTAAATATTGCGGTAAAATCTTTATTTCCAAATCTTTCGATCTCTCTTGAAATCTTCAAAATTCTCAAGACTGATGATGCACTTTGTCCCGATTATACCAATTATTTTCTAAAAATCTAACTTTTCCATTCATATTGCTGCTTATTCAATGTTAGGTCACTCTTTGAATCACAAAAACCCTATGCCGAGGGTTTACATAGGAAATGAACAGAGGTATTTGATTTTAAAAATCATGCCCTCTTTTGGATGTTTGTTTTGAGGAAGAGGAGGCGATATTATGCCTCACCACGGAAATTAATTCTGATTCGAATGATAAAGATATTTATGGACAATTTTCGCAGACTTGGAAGCGGAAGGCTGAAACAGGACTTTATAATTTGAAATGATCTAAAATAGCTTTCTCTTCAAAAACATATTGAGAATAAGAATTTGAAGGTTATATAATGTTATTTAGGCATTTATCTTTTTCGTAGAAATTACGGAGTGAATTTGGTTCACTGATTTAAATTTTTTGCCTGTTATCGAAGAGAGAGTCGTAAAAGCAGCTGGATTTTATTTCTGTTGAGTTGTTAATATTGATTGGTTGAACAAATATAAGAGATACACCTGGAACTGGGAAGTGAGTTTGGGCGTAACAAACAAAAATAGCAATATGATGAAAAAATTTAAGAAAATGAGATTTCATCCTTAAAGTATATCAAAATGTTAATTCTTATTGGTATCTTAAAAGCATAACGCTGTCAATTTTCTCGATTCTGAAAGATTGTTGAAAAATGATAAAAATAACAGGGATTTGACCATGATACGCGTGAGAGTTTACGAGACTTTTCATTTCTTTAAGGTTCCTGTTTGTTCTGTAATTTTTAGGTTTAAGACGGTGTTGTTTTGCGTTCTAAAGTTATCGTTAAAACCTAGCAGTGAGCAAACCAAATCAAAACCTTTTTAGTTGAAGAGGGGGACATTCTTTCTCACTTGATTCAACTTTTAAAGTAGCTTATTCTAAAGCGTGGTTTCTTGAAGGGAAATGTGATTTTACAACCATAAATGTTTTCATAGGTTTTCGTTCAACTCTTTATGCAGGATTTATCATAGCAAGTTATGTGCTGACACGAGCCTCAAAAACTCTGAGATTTTTTATCAATCGAAAAGATCAATATTCTATAGTTTTTACGTATTTTTCTTAAACATACTTGAAAGTGTTCATTTTAGACGATAAATCTGTTTTTAAAAGCAAATCGGACATAATTGATATTTCGTTTGATTAAAACGCTTTTGGCGTATTTTGGCTGTGAATTTTCAAGAGGTCCAGTCTGCTCTTCAATTTCACAACTATTCAAGCCTTGCATGATCATGGTTCGCCGCCGAGTTTCAATTATTACATTCATAAAAACACCAAAAGTTGAATTTTTCAAGTCGATAATAAGAAAATAAGATAGAGCTTAATCAAAATTTGGTCCAAATTTCAAATAAACAGCGAAAATACATAATTTTAAATCAACTTACTGAAGATTTTTTTAAGCACGGTAATAATTCAACAGTTTTCTTAAGGGTAACTTATAGTTTAAAATGATATATTTAACAATTTGGATTGTTTTAAAATTCGGCACAACAAAATCTAAAGTCGTCTGCTAAGGCCACCATTTGGAATCTCGCAGGCCATCGTACATCTCTATGCTAGAGGCTATATGAGCGAAACTGTGTGAGTTTCTTATTTTGTTACTTCTACGCATATCCTACCGTCTCGTGTTTAACCCTTATACAGTAGTACCTTGAGCTTGGAAATAAAATTTTGATCTTTTCGTGTCAGTTTTCCAATCAGGTTTTAGAGCTTAAGTAATGTCAAATTCGGAGACAAACAATACTTCACAGTATAAAGGGTGATCATTAAATAGCGAAGTCACGTAGGGCTATAATAACTTCGCACTCGTTTGAAGAGTATCTTTTTGATTTCAATTTTTCTGTTAACGAATGAACTGTTGAATTAATTAAATAATTTACTCAATTTAGCACTCCTCGTTAGAGTCATCAAATTTCGAGTTAATTCAATCGCTGCCTTATCTCATATAGTTAACAAACGCTTTCCTTGAGTATATGTATAACACGATAGACACTTAGAACAGGTTTTGTAATTTAAATTTTATTGCGCGCACGCACTGCGTCAGTTTAGTATCATAAAAGACCTAAAAGAAATAGACACAAGTTTCAAATAAATTGTCAATATACAGTTACTTTAAACGGTTTTGATGGAGAAAAATTTATTTTTTTAACACTGAATTTTAGACAATGAAAAATATCGTGATTTAAAAATGAATTTTCTTAACATTTAGTTTTGACCAGTTGGAATCTCATAAATGTACATTCATAGTTTCAAAAATCAGAAATTCAATCAGAAAACGGCTACAGAGCTAACTTAGAATGTAATTCTAAAATTTGATAAATATGTATAATACTCATTGATTAAAAAGGAGACAGCATTTTCGAGGACAAAAAAACAAAAAAGTAAGAGCGGTAGACATTTGTAAGATTTAACGTTGAAAACGTCCTATGGATCAAATAAGGTTTATCAATCATCTCAATTAGGTAGAAATTAAAAGTTGAGAACATTTTAAGCCACGGTTCGCGGGGTGGGGCGGTGGTGTTGATAAGTGCGAACAACGTAAACGTGAAATAACTTCAAAGTTACTTTGATTTTTATAATTGAGGTAATTTATTGAAATTTGAGATATGAAAATAATTCTATCAAAGACTCAACCATTCTAAGTCACAAGGGCAATGCAATAAAATGTCCAATATTTCTAGTTTGTCTATGCTAACGAGGGTGTTAAATAACTTAAAATTTCAAGTGAAAAAATAAACACCTAAAAGTTGGTTCTAAGTTTAATTGTAGTAAAAATGATAAATAAGACATCATTCCTAATATGCCTAAAATTCTTGAAACGGCCAAGGTTATAAAGTTATGGAAGCTATGGAATGTGAATAAAAAATTAAAAATATTAATTTCATTTCGCAAATTCTATTTGCATCAGAACACCTAAAATTTGATATCGGTCTACGATCCCTTAAACAAACATTCACGCACACATGCATATTTCGTGGGCGAAACTATAGGGCTCAATAGCATTCTAATTGTTCCCGAACTGCAAAAAACAACATATTACATAATATATAGATGTTTTTCTATCATTAAACTTTTAAAATTACGTATACTTCTTATTTTCCGCGAGAAATCGGGACTAAAACTACCGTTTCCATTGGACGATGCGTCCGCCATTTTCATATCGAAAAATCGCAAAGGTTTTAAAAATTAGTCCATTAAAAAAATATGGACAAAATTTTCTGCTGAACGAAAAAATAACAGGTTAGTCTGTATCTCAATGGAGGTTTAATGGCGACAAATGCAAATGTCAAAAATTGCCACGTCGTCGAAGTAGGGGCTGGTCCGGGATCATTGACAAGGTCCATTATAATAGAGGGATGTTCCGAAATCGATTGTGTTGAAGTAGATAAACGATTTTCGCCATTGTTGGAAGTAAAAGCAGCTTTTAAATTAGACTCTGTCAAAAAGTTCCCAAACTCCTATGCGCACTCATTTTATAGATATTTTCAAATTCAATTTTAACGAGGCTTTTAGATCTGTCCAGCCGGTGGACTGGACCGACCAATCAGGTTCGTTTCTTGTCTGATCAGTTCTGCCCAAGGCTCGGCTGATTGGAAATCTCCCGTTTAACATTTCAATTGGGATCCTCTTGCAGTGGCTAAAGGCAATTTCCGAACATTGCGGCCCCTTCAAACTTGGCAGAATCCCAATGTACTTGACGTTTCAAAAGGAGGTTGCTCAGGTTCTGCTATTTTCAACGTAGAATTTGACCTGCAAGAATATAATCGAAACGAGCAGATTGACAATCATGTCTCAAGCCTATTGCCACACAAAACAGGTTCAGTTTATCCATAAATCGAATTTTATGCCGATTCCAAAAGTATGCCTGTTCTCGTTATAGGTCGACGCTGTCTTTGTCGAACTGGTTCCTAGAATCGAGCCCCTGACAGACGTTCCATTTGATATTCTCGAACAGGTTGTAAAAGGGGCTTTTCAGTACCGGGGAAAACACTTATGCAACAGTCTCAAGTAATAATTGCGTTCGAATAAGATTCTTCTTGAGAAACAACGATGACTTAGTCAAGAAAATACTTGCTTATTCAAATATTGACCCAACAATCCATACACGAATGCTTTCTCTTGATTTATGGAGAAAGCTCTGTAACGCCTACGTTAAGGTCATGAAAGAGGAGGAACTCCCACTTATCATACAACCCGTCAAATCCCCGCCACCAATCATCGATAAAAATGAATAATTTTAATTTGTAAATATAAACATTGGTATTCATCGACTTCACCAACTAATTGATCCAGATAAAAGTATGTTGCAGTATTTAAATAAATCTAGACTCGTTAATTTTTTAATTTAGGATTCTTGTGTGAATATTTACCTTAAATACAATGAGTAAACTTGAGTCTTTTACAATTATTTCGAAATAGATTTAAGCGTGTGATAAAAATTTGCAATATTTTTTGAGAATAATTAGGTTAAATCCTATTTTTGGGTTATTGCGCATTCTCGGAATGTATAAGTTCCCTACTTTTTCTTCTCTGGAAATTTAAAACCCGTATGATCACTTTGTCGCCCATGGTTTACCAATTTTAAAATCCTTTCACAAGAGTACCGTGGAAGCATCGTAATAGAATTTAATATTTACAAAATCATTCTGGTGATAAAAACTGCCAAAGTTGGCAAGTTCAAATATAACAAGGAAGACGAAACAACAAATAATTTCAGTTTAGTTTAGTTCAGACAAATGTTCGAAAAATATTATACTTACAGACCTTTACCTTAAATAATGACATATTAATTCACCCATATAAGTGATTGTCTTCACATTTAAAAATTAACTTTAGAATAATAGATTTATTTTGATTCTTCAGTCAACTCCTGATGGCCTGCATTTTTAAGATCATGAGAGCCGATTTAATTTGAATGAATTTGAAGAATTAACAGTTCAGGTGAAATCGGATATAAAATAGGTGATTAACTCGTTTGATGTTAAGAGATTAAAAAATTCCATCACATCTTCTCCAAAATCTTAAAATTTGTCCCAACAGAATATCGCTCTGCAGCCGGTTAAAAATCAAACTGAATTTTGTGATTAAAAAATTAGTATAATTAGGTAATAATAGAAATTCATGAAAAAATTAATTTGACTGTTGGAACTAAGCACCTATTTTAGATAAATACATCATTCTACTGTTCTTTCAACTTTTATCTCTAGTGCAAGTTAGAAAAATTAAATATCAGTTTATTGAATCTATTATATCATGAAATATTTTGTTGATACCAATTAAATGACTCAACATTTCAAATTTGACGGAAACGCACGAGGTAGCTCGAAATTTCATTCTGTATTCGATACTGTGCGGTCACGCACTTATTGCGTTTCGCGGCTTTTTTGATTTTATGCTCCCTGAAGTTTTTGATGCATAATTAAAAAAATTGTTAAATTAAAATTGATAACTCGTAAATTATGTTCCAGTCTACTATATGCTACAAGTTAAATATCTGAAATCACATCAGCTAATGTTAAGCACTGATTCATAAAATTATGACATAATAAATGTTCTAATGTGGAACTGTGTTTCACGATTCCTTTAGTAGAGCATGGCGTCATCATTAAAGTTCACGAATTAAATTTCTCCCCTGATCTTATTTTGTCAGTTATTTGTATTTTCTGACTTAAATTATTTTGGTATTTAGGAAACCATTCACATTTTTACTGATTTGAAACTAAAATGAAGACAAAACCAATAATTTTTAAAGTTAAATTTTGTTTTAATCACTAACTTGATACTGTTTATCTTAGTGTTTTAAGATATAGCTTGAATGGTGCTGTTTTATTTATTTGTTTGTTCAAATATATCTGTTTATGGCTTAATTTGTAAAAGCTGAGGGAAAATTGAAAAATGATGAAATTAAGCAAATGAGTCAAACAATGAAACCTCGATATGTTCCTCGTAAAGTATATCATTTCATCGATTAAATGGTGAAACTCTATTATCAGCGAATTTGAAATTTATTACAACTCTCAAAAACACTAAGTTTTAATGGTGGAATGAATATATATAATGGCTTCCAAGAGAGACATGAAGAACAGTTTACGTCGTATTATCAATGAAAAAATAGCACAACCTGGCTTGAGTTTGATTATTTTATGAGATCGTATAATCAATATATGATTTGCCTTGATCTACCTTTTTATTTTAACAAAGTAAAAAGTTTAGAGATAAAATGTAACAATTTATTGAACGAGGAGTAGAATTACTTTTTATCAATGGCGTGGCAAATTGCGCTCTACCCATGCGTAATATATTAAACCAATATTCGTTGTCATTTAACTCTTTCAAGGCTTAAAAATTATGTGAGGTATAAATTGTTAAGTTTAGTTTTTAAAAACTTATAAAAACTAACTTTGCAGGCTGTTTTATGTATTGGCCATAAAAGCTTAAAGGTTATCTCATTAAATGCAGGTCAATTATGGTTTATCTTAAATCATCAAAATTATCATAAAGATTATTGACCTTCTTATCATTTTTTATTTGATAGGTGTCAATTATCAAAGATAATAAGTGAATGCTAAAAATTACATAATTTACAGCTGGAACAATAACAAAAGGTTTTCTAGTTCTCTGAAAGCGTATTTTTGAGAACATCATCAACATAGTAAATTTAAAATTTTTTAATAAAACCAGCGTACAGAAGAACTAGGTAGATTTCAGCGCATGCTATGCTTTGTACTTCATATCTATTAACTTGAGAGCTCTCAGTAATAACAAATTTATCGATGATGATAGGCTTAAGTCAGTTTTCGCCAACTAAATTAAACGTTCAACATCTTTTGTAAATAAGCCATCGAAAATAACATAAAATTAATGTGGTTCCCATATCAGTTTGATTTTCGCAAGACAAATATTATATGAACAGATATTTCGTAAAATGTTTAATATGTCGAGCCTTGTCTCGATCGATACTTTTTTGAACAATGAGCAGCCCTCAACCATATCAGCAAACATATAGTTCGGATTTTTTCTGTCGAGCAGTCGCTATTGATTTTAAGCTATTTCAAGAAAGGTCAAGGCAGAAACTTAACATATTATTTTTGTCTGAAACTATAAATCTATACTTCATAAATTCAATCCCCGTTCCATTAAAGAGAGCTGCTAACTCAACCATACAAGAGGAATTACAAATGGGAATAAAACAGTCCAAATTAAAAAATAATTAAAAAGAGATGGAAGTATTACGTTTCTACAGTTAAATTCACAAATCCTTCATAATACTAAACAAACTGCGAATTCCACCATTTCTTCTTAACAATCTGTATTCACGCCTTTTAAAAGTAAGAACTTCCTCACGCAAGCGCAGAAAATTTAATGGAATCCGGTTCGATTAATTTAATTATTATGAATCAAATAAACCTGAGTTGTTGTAACGTTCAGATATTTTGATGATTTTAACTGCATAGGCGAAATTTTATTTGATATGTGCCCACCTCAACTCGTGTAATTCTTAGATTTGTTTTCGAGTATTTCATGTTACCATTTATAAATATTTCAGGGATATAAGAATATTAAATATTTTTTTCATACTTTTAAGATAATTCTAACAACCACCTATCTGACGGACATTAATTTTAATATAAGTAAATTTAATTATTTTAATGGCATAACTAAAACTAATTTACTCGTTAATTTGGCAATGTGTTTACTTTTCATTTGTTTCTATTCACTGCAGACATTTGAAGCAACAAGCGACGCAAAACTTGGAATATTTTTACTTTTAACACTTTTTATGTCTTCAATATGCCTATATTTCATATTTTCATTGTGGATCACTCGGATTACGCGCAACTAGACGACCAACACAGGCGGCAAACATGCAGTGATGAAAGATGTCCAATCTGTCAAGATACACTGAGCGTCGTAGGAATAGAAACGAATTGCCACCACAAGTTCTGTGGTAATACTTTGATAATTAGGATAGGAATTTGTTTTTTTCAACTTGTCAAATACTCGTCCACGAAAGATCGCATTCGTTGTCCCATGTGCAGACAGAAGGTTCTAACTCTGCTTTAAAAGGTGAAAAAAATACAGCCGAATTGGAACTCTGAGCTTAAGTTGAAAAGGAGTGAACGCAGAATTAACAACATGGTCGTTAACTTTAACTTAATCTCGGCTCAAAAAAATGGTCGAGTATATTTTTAGGCTTATTATAGTTGAGAAAATTTTTTGAAAAACTTGGGAAATATACCAATCTACGGTTTGCCTCTTTTTCAATCATAGTATAAATTCTGGGCAATGCACTCACTTGATTTGTTTCATGTTGATGATTTTAATCTTCTTATCGTGGTTTGTGAGTCCGGTATCATAGAAACTCAGACTTTTGAACTTATTATAACGTCTAGATGAATTTACATTATCCATTCTTGACTTGGTAGTTTTACGGCACTGAGACAATAATCGATCACTTTTGACGTAAACGCTACATTCTTTATTTCAATAAGGATGTAAATTAGTCGAAATATGTGTTTATATTGAAAATAACTCAGTATAAATGAGTTGAATTTCAAAAAAATCATTCCAGTAAAATAATTAAACGGTTGCAACTGTAAAAATAATATTGTATCCACCAAATGTACATGGAAACTTGAAAATGTTGATGGAAAAAATCGATTTTGTTAACTCATAACCGTAGTTGAATTTTAAGACGGAGAAGTTTAAATTATTTACGTTTCACCGAGAAAATGATTGAATAAAGATTAATAAATATCATACTCTTGTGGAGATGTTTGCTTGGTAAAACTGGTAAAATTCATCTTCAAAGAACGCGCATACCGTTTTACTTTGGTTTAAGAAATTTCACAATATTAATTTGAATCTTATAACACTATTACTACGCCAAGATGTGAAGTTTGTGAAACCTTTATCCGCGGTTGAAAATGCGGTAATTAACACCCAAATACGTTTTTTGATAACAACCAATGTTCGACTGAACAAAAATAAAAATGGTATAATTCTCAAATAATTCCTTAATATAATAAAAACACAACATCTCTTTTTTTGTAAAAAATTAAATAATAGCTTCTAACATATGTGTTCTTCAAATTTAAAACTTTTTTATGTTATCACAAGCAGGACTCGCAACAATACACTGCCCGTTTGTCTTGATACTTTTAGCAATATAATCAATTTCACGAGCACTCTCGCCCACATGCGCATTTTATTTTTATTTTCAGATAATATGCAGATTTTAATTCTGCGACCTAAAATATTTTTACAATAGGGTATTATTTCAAATAAACCATAAAAGGGAGTATTCTGCATCGAAGTAGTGCTATATATTTTTTAGTTTACTCTATAAAAATAATAATTTAGAATGAAAGACATTGATCAATGATCTAAATCAGTGTTATTTTATCACTTCAGGTGAAATAACTACGCTGCAGTGCTCATAAATCTAATTACTTTCCCAAAACCTTTTAATGTTTTGATTACTCTCAGTATTTCACGCTAAACTTAATTATTCAGCAGCTAATTCAAATATTGATCACTGGGAAAGAGAAATAATCTCGTTTTTATAATAGTTGTAAAAATCATAATTGCCACTGTCTCTTGCCTTGGAAACGTGTTATTTTGGCCAATTTTCCTCATTCTAACTCCTGGCAACCATAATTTTTTTTACAAACAGGTATTTTATATTTTATTATTCAAAGGCAATTCCGTCAGAATATTTTTAAAATTGATCTTTTCATAATGCGAAATGATTTTCTGACACTGACTATCTCTTCTCAACATAAAATTCGTCAATTTACTTTAATTTTATGCATAATTGAAATTCAGAAATTCATAATGTCAAACATTGAAATTGTCTTGACACAAGGCTTAAAACTAAGAGCAGTACGAAACCTCGCTTTACCAGTAGTATGCGGAAAAGACATGCTGATTCATGCCACCGAAAGAACGCACAGAAGTACGATTGTCCCAGTGGGCCGATGAGTAGATAAGACTTTTAGTGGGCGAAAGCTCCACACTGCTCGAAATTTAGTGTTTAAACAAGGAAAAAGGCGCCAAAAAAGATGGAGAGCTTAACTGCAGAACCAGAAAGTAGATTAATATCTAAGGAGGTAAGATAGACTTAAAAATCCCTCGAAAAATGTCATGATGGGTTTCCCTCATATTGGCTTCAAAATGCTGGCTAATGCGGCTATAGCCATTATAAATGAACATGCGGAAATTAGGATCCTGACCTATATTTTACGAATCCATATTTAAATGTATTTTAAAAATTTTCCACAGTTAAAATACAAAATTTAAACTGTTTTGAAACATCAAATTTTTTAGCTTTCATAAATCTCATATCAACATTTTATGAATGAAAGATTAAATTCACATCGTAAGATAAATATAAAATTAGTTGTAGTTTAAAGTATTGCCCATGATTATTCACGTTTAATAGTTTTAAAAGTTAAGATAGAAATGAGAGAACTTAAATATTAAATAAAAAAAGAACGAGGAAAAGACAAAGATGACTTGAACAAAGCAAATTAATTCATTTATTTACATTCCTTGATAAACCAGCTGTGGCATATGAGAGTAAAAATACCGAAGATCTCATTAAAATTTCGGATATTTTTGTCATCGTTTCTTCAGATGTTGAATAACTACGCTTAAAGACTTTTATTAATTTTTATAACATCAAAAAGTTCCTTGACGAGAGATGCGGAATATTTAACACAACAGTACCTGGTTTAGAACTCAGATTCTAAAACTGGTTAGTTGTGGAAACTCTGTCTTCATCACCACAACACATCTTAAATTATGTAAAGAAAGTTTTTAGAACTATTCTATACAACCTCGCATGGTACCTCCACTAAAATTCACCTCCCTTCAACTTAAATTCCTTACGTAAAACAAATCTTTTTCATCCCTGAGTAGATAATGTAAAATACACGGTGCTTTTTAAATACGCATGCTTATTATGGCCGGAACGAAAATAAAACCCACGCTTCATCTACAAATATAATACTCTAACAAGATTAGGAATGCCCGCGATGTAAGTAGTTGTTCAATAACTTGAGCTGAATTTATAGCCTTCAACATTTGATTACCGCTATTCAAGGTGTATCGTATGTTTCGTCATTTTCACACTTGATTGTTGTTGACGAGCAGTTAAAACCGAGAGATAGACATCGCTGCTTTGAAATTATCAGAAGAAATGAAAAATAAAGTTGTGTTGTTAATATTCGTCTGAACAACACACGCATCTGAGATTTTTGCACTTCCACGCTTTGTTTGACAATCTAGAAATAAACTTTTATTTCCCGTTCATGGCCATTTTTCTTATTTTGCGACTTTTCCACGCAGTTTTAGTTTTATTCGTACGTCGGCAGACAGATTTGACATAACTGTTCTAAGTAGTAATCTGGCCAACTATGTTTGGGTGTTGAGTGTTACAAGTTTCTATTAAAATTGAATAAAATTTTTTAATCCTGGAAAATTATTAAACTTTATTTAACATCAATAATTAAAATTTACTCGACTATTCTGAGACACTATAATTCTTAATATCTATAAGAAATTTTTATTTTTAACAATTTCAACGCATCTGAAAATTTAAGGATATTCAAAAACAGAAGTTAGACAATGAATTATTTGAGCTTAAAGCGTTAATTTAATTTTTTACGAATAACCATAATTTAAACCGACGGAGGCTTCGTGTGAAATTAGTTAAGGTCTATACGCTCTTCATTTAATCTTTGTTTAGCAGGTTCGACCGTTCACGACTTTACCAGATTCTACACCCTTTCGTTACGTAAAAACTGATAATCTGGTAGTGTAGGAGTCCCAACCACACCCCTGCAGCATTTGTTCGCTGAAGCGTTGAATTAAAACAAGCATGTGTTGTACTTCGAAAATAATGAAAATGGATATCTACAACTAGTTAATTTCCCTTATCCAGAACACCTCCCTCACTGAGTAGGGCTTGTGGTTGTTCAATATATCGAGCGATTTTGGCTCAAGGCAATGATAAACTTATTGTGATAAATTTAACTATTGTCTTGATTTTAGTCAATCGTTTGGGGCGCTTAGCGTGATTTTTCGTCATTTTTATCAAGTGAGGCTCCTTTATCCTCTATCTCATTTACCAATAGGCGATGTTTCTGCACGTTTTCTTGTGAAATTTAGACTTGAGATTTTTACATTTTATTGATATTTCATCTCAATATTCTAGATTGATTTGAATTTGGAAGAGCCTCTTTCTTATTTCTAGAATAGTTCTGCCTTTGGTCAATTTCAGTTTTTGGCTTAGATTTGAACATATTTTGTTTTTCTACCAACGAAGGTTTGTGCTTATCTTGATTTTAGCTTTAGTTTTCCCAATAAAACTATTATTTGAAGATTTATAGCAAATCAATTTTTCATAAACTAACCGAGGCGCATTGTTTTAAATCACTTTATTACGTATTTCAAAGCGGATGAATGTTTGAAGGAGTGATTTTACGATTTTCTCGGCTGAAAGTATCCGGAGTGATGATAGCATCTGACCATTATGTAAATTCTCCAGCTAACACATGGATCGAGCCTCAACAGAGTTTGTAGAATGACTCAAAGGTCTTGTTACATTCATAGTAGACAATATCCCATCTTGATATTTGTACAATTGACACAGCCTGTTACAGGTTTTATCATACCCGAAACTATTCCCACCCACAAAAAGTGATTAATTGTAAGATATTTGGTTTTCACAGTTAAAATATGGGTTTAATGAAATCTTTCAATGTATCGCTTTCGAAAACTCGTTTTTAGAATCAGCCTGTGTTGCATTATAATACATTTGCCAAACGTTGAAAGTTGATTTTTCCTCCTTATGAAGTGATTTACACGGTCGTCGTAAGCAGTTATTCTTCATGTTCTCAAATAAATACATTTTATTTTTCAATAATTTCTCAAGAGAAGTTTACTCTTATGTGTTTTTCGATTTTTAACGATCGTTGGTAATATTAATATGGATGAATCAGTAATATTCAAATTTAACAATGATAAGGGTGTAACTTGATTTTTTTCAAGTGGGGGACATTTTAAAGTCCAATCTTGAAACAGCTTGATCCTATTTTCGAATTCATGTCAACATTGAACCTCGAATTCCTTCTAGGGTTTCAAAGTTCAATTTCAAATCTGGATCGTTTACCATTATTTCATATTGATTTCTTTTCAAATTGTTAAAAAATTACTGACGGCCAAGAATATAACAAGGCCTCTTAATCGATGGCTGAATAAAGTTTCTCTCTTTCATTTAGTATAATTGACGCCAACTCAATTGGTTTCTAAATTTTACTCTCGTCTATCTGGTATATTGTAACTTTCAGTCTTGTAATAGATATATTCGTGGTGAGTCAAATAAAAATCAAAAGGTTGATATAAATTGGTGGAATGCCATCGAGCATTTCAGCAGCTTAGCCCAATTTATACTTTTTAACACCACATTGATTCAGAGCAAAGGCCATATTATTGTTTTGGTGTTGAAAAAGGGGATTTATATGTTTTGGTAGTTTTGAAATGTATTATGTGTTAATATTAATTCGCCTGCAAAAATGGGAGACTTCTTATAAGATTTTGAGAGTAAACGTGCTTGCACACGTCTCATGTTTTCTAGGTTTTTTTGAAATAACTTCTATCCAGGTTATTACCACAGTATTAGCCGAGGATTGAAAGAAGCTACCTCTGGGAATTTTAACTTTAACAGTGTTATTGAAGACATATTAACACTTACCCTAGGTTATCTAAATGGTGGCTGACATCAAGGCGATTTCGATAATATAAACAAGATAACAAGCCATCATTTAGACTTTTTTGAGGATGAATTTCTCCAGTCTTTGTAATCATCAAAAGGGTTGAGGCTTATCCATATGAAGTATTGTTAACATTGTCATCCTCAGTGCGTTTTGATCTTTATGAAATATGGACCCTTCTCTGAATTCCCATTGACAAAAACACTGATACTAAGTCCTTGACCGTTAACTTATCGCTGCCTTAAAGTCTTCAAATACCTGGCTGATTTTTGTTAGAGGATCTATCCATAGTGATGAGGGTTTTATAAAATGTTGAGAAATCTGTGCACATACGAGCTTTTCCATCTTTTAACCCCGCAAACCATTTAGCTGCCATTAGCTTAAGTTAGTTTTGTAATAATCAAATCAATTGCTGTAAATTTTGTGCTCGTGATATATTCAAACTGTTTAAGCTTTATAAAAGAATTGTAAGTGACAGGTTTTCGAGAGTTCATATTTTTGCTAGAACAAAGCTTTTATGTTTCATCTGAAATATCGATGAAATATGCCAAATATAAAGGTTATGCTGATATTTTTATTCCTTTTTGTTTTAATAAATAATCAGAAAATAAAATCTTCAAGGAATGGGTCTTTTTTTGAGTATTTGGCAAAGACGTAAGAAAAATTTTTAAATAGCTATTTGATACCCATCACAACCGCCACATCAACCGCTTTTGTCCACAGTTTAGCTGCTAACATCGGAAGAAAGAAAAATCTCGTACATTATCACGTAAATGTGAAAATAGCTGGAAATTTGGGGGAAGAGTGAACCGGATAAAATTAATCAGAAAGATATAAAGATGCTAAGTTAGAAATGTAACGTCTTCGGGAGGAATTAAACTTATTAAAAGGCTGTGTTATGTAAATTAGAATATGACTTAAAAAATTCGTGTTTTGCTGAAGGTTATGTTGGAAATACGGGCGTTTACCTCTATTTTAATCATATATAAGTGAGTAGTTTTCGAATTTATTTTTACCAAAATGAAAGAATAAGCTAAGTTGCTTTATTTGACAACGAGTTTGTTTAAAATCTGTCTAAAATAAAATTAATAAATGAAAGTTTGGTTGACAAACCGCATCTTAAGTTGTTTCATAACGGATTAAAAATCTGTTTAAAAGGTAAGAAGTGGTTTATAACAAAGTTTGTTTTGAGGTGGAACAACAAGAATACTCGCTTATCACATAGACTTAATTAAGTTTGATTTTTGTTTTATTTTGTTTTTCTTTCATTTTTAATTAATTTTGCAGAATACTTTAAAATCTCTGGCGTTAACGAAAAAATAAACTTTTATAATCCCAATGAATTAAACTGTCGAAAACCAAATAATATTTTCGATAAAAATTAAATAAAACCATGTAATTACTAATTATAAATGTTTTATTTTAAATTATAGTAGTTAATTCCTCGATTCTTATGGAGGATCATTAACCCTCGTAAAAGGTAAAAATACATTTTAACATGATAAAAAAATCCTTAGTGTTTGACAAGGAATGAAATTATTAGATTGTTCCAAAATATGTTTAAGATTTTTAGTTTCTGTATCAGATAATCGTTTTTGAGCTAAAATAATGAGGTTGAGGAATGAAAGTTAAAATTTTTGTGATTTTGGTTTTGGCGATTGATGAATAAAACTGAAACAGATCAACCACAACTCAAAAGGTAGGAATGAAATTATTTTTAAGAATCAGAAGTGTGCTTTCAAAAAATTATTATTCAATTCAACAAAAAGTCAAATTCTTAACATGATCGATCTTTTAACTTGAGTTGATTAAATATGGAAAAGTCAATACGAATTTTGCCGTTGAGCAAGGATGAGGTGAACCTAGCATGGATCTTTGGAAGAAATTTTACATACACCATTCCGTGAAGCTCTTTTCAGCCCTCGACACCCTTTCGTTGTGTATACACTAGTAATCGGGTTGTAGGAGACTTTCACCCACTAAACCCATCACCCTCTCTTTGGCTCATGAGAGCCACCTAACCTCTGCTGCATTCGTTTGACTTTGATATGGATGCCATATTTTAAAATCATATTTAATTGATAAGTTTCTTCTGGTTGTTTTAATAAATTTACGTTTTGAAACTATTTTTAAAATACACTATAAGAACTGGAAAGAGGCGAATCAGAAATTTAAACTTCGAACTTTGAAAAATATTAAATATCAACCAATACTGCAGTTTAATGCTCAATTCAAACAAATGAAAAAAATCCTGTTCAAGTGGAATCTATTTGAATAATTATTTTCACATTTTATTTTACAATTGTTAGGTTCACATGAATTACATTTCTCAAAAGTTGTCTTCATAAAATACTCGTAAAAAGCATAGTTTTAGATTAAAATGTTCGTAAGTTCGAAATTTTAATTAAAATCTCAACTTTCAAGCGAGATTTGAAAATGTTCGAAAAAATGAAGTGGGGATTATTGATTCTCGTGCCATGCAATGATGATCAACTTCGTCAGATGAATAAAACTTATTGATACTTGAGGAAAAAAATTGTCAGAGTTAAATCCATTTTTATCTTTAGTCTCCAAACAAGAATAAGGACCAGGTGTAATTTTGTGTAACTTGTGGGTAGAAGTAAATCTATCTGTATTTTAATTGACGAGGATACTGTTAACGATAAAATTCGTAAAATTTATAGGTTAATTTTATTTAAAGACTTATCAGTTACACAAGTTATTCTTTGTTCATTTTATTTTTTGAGGTATTTTAAAGCGATCAATTTAAGTTCGCTTTGCTAATTTTGCTAATAGCCCTTGATTAAATTTTGAAAGCATTTCTTTAAATTTCTCATTCATATCCTTTGATTTAATTTTGACTGAAACGTAAAATTTATTTGGGAAATTTAATTTTTAAGACTAAAAGAATGAACAAATTTGAGTCTGAACAGCTTCAGCGACGATCTGAATTTCATCACATGACATGCACTAATATAGCCAAAAAAATTAATACCGCCTCTTACTGCGCAAATTTTACGAAAAGTGGATAAGTTTAAGAGATTTGTTAAATATACTAGTCAAAAATTAATTCATATGACCAAATTCAGGAATTTCACTCCTCAGAACTAAAAAATGAAAATAAATTAATCATTTACGACGTTGCGTTTATGTGTACCTCTATTCAGTTTTTTCGTCAAATATTTTATTAAGATGTATAAATCAGAATATTTTTATGAATTTGGAGGTTTAAAACTAATATCTTGCGCCACAATGAACATTAACGTGTATATAAGATAATTTAAGGATACGGACATTTATATATTTGTGATTTCTCGCAATAATCACTGAAAATGATACTTCTTCCTAAAAAGAAAAAAATTTAAACAAAAGCCTAGATTTCTCATCAAATTGTCACTCTCGTTATGTCTCTCATTCCCGAAATTTCTGCAGTAAATCGAAAAATCAAGTTATTAAAGAGAATTCTCGGTTTAGATAGGTAAAATGAACTGATAAAGTTGTTAACATTCTTGTTTACTCTGAACTAGTCCCTTATAAAGATAAATTTTATTTATCGTCATTCGAAAGAGAAATTAAAATATTATATGGCTAAAAAGAAGGAAAATTTTCGTCCATTTCTTATAAATAATCCTTCCCTATATTAACTTTTATAAACGAAAGAGTTGTCTAACATTGATCAAATATTCATATGAATCAAAAGCACTTTTAAAAAAATAAAGTTAGACACAAAATGAAGAAACTTTAATGTTAGTCGAATGAAAGAGGAATAAACAGAGAGAAATTTACAACAGAATCAGACGATTTTGAAAGATGAGAACTCCCATTTTTAATTTATCAAAGGAAAGAAGAAAGTTGGGCCTCCGGGATCCCCGAATATTAAAATTCTTATTCTACTAACGATATTTAAATTTTAAATAATACTTATTCTTAAAGCCGTTTGAGACAAAGGAAGCCTCCAAATGTTAATATCGAGGAAAAATTCGACCCATCAAGCGCTTTCGTCAATTTCAAATCACTAATCCTTTAAGAACACGAAATTTGACATCTTGAGTATCTTTTAAGAGTTAAGCTTAATGGATGATTTTTAAACCCATATGTACAAAAAAAGAATGAAAAAATCCTTTAAGTCCAACGCCAGGTGGTCGAAAACTTTTGGGAATTACTGAAAAGCACGCATTATATAAAAAATAAGAAAAAATCGAAATATTGGTCTTTTTAGAGTAAATTTTAAAATGACGCACTTAATCTCATGTTATATTTGATCCAGAAAACTGTTTAGGTTGATTTAAATCATAAAATAGATATTCAAAATCATCTTTTCAGACAATAAATAAACATATAAATTGAGGGCTAAATAATCTATCATATTTTAGAATAAATAGGGATTTGGAAATTGTATCTTAAGATCTGGTTATTTAAGCAAAATGTCAAAAATGAAATATTTCAAAAATACAAAAAATATGCGCTATTCAGTCATACGCGAAACGAATTTGTTCACTATCTTAGGAGACAAATAAGTTATTCAATTATATAAGTGAAATATCGATGGTTAATTAAACTTTTTATCCTTATTAATGACACCAAATTAAAACTTATTATGCATTGGATTTACTAACTGTATGTTATGCTTTGATGTTTAAATTAATGATAATGAATCTAGGATTTTCAATTTTTTACCATTTATATAATTTATTAAAAAATATAAATCTTATAATTTACTTTCTTTTAATCCATTAAGACGTTAGTTCATATAGTTTTAGAAATTAAATTATTTGTAATTTTAAAGATCCTGTTTAACTGAAACATAAATTTGGTATTTCAAAATTTTCGTACGCCGAGAGGGATAAAATATTTTATGTACACATGTTACTTACATTGAATTTGGTTTTTATGGCTTTTTACATCCAATCGTTAATCTTCAATATGTTGATTTTTTGTCTTACTCATTAGAGTTCTAATTAATTTTTATTAGATCCAAATATATATAAATTTACATTGGACCAAGTCTGTATAATTTCATACATGTGAATTTGTAAATTGGACAATATTATCATAAAGAAATAAATGGTTGACTCATGGTATAACTCAACTCTTTCGCTCAAATATGTTTGTAAATATTTTAATTTGTAGCTTTGGGTATATCACAATTAATTATATTTTTATCGAAAGATTAATCAACTTTTCTTTCTATTATGAGTTTAATAGACATAAAATCTTTTGCCTACTTTTCAAATATTTATCCTTTTTAGCATTTTTTATTTGATTTTTGGTATTACCGAGAGTATATGTTAAAGAATGCCTTTATCATTTTCACCATTTGTTAAGTTTTTCTCATAAAATTACAAAAAATAGTAAATAATATTTTTTGGTTAAATTTATATTTTTAGCCACACAAATATAGCAGTGTTACTAGTTCGGCATTTCTCTGATTTATTTTGTTTTTTAATTTTACCAACTCATTTATGTTTTCATGAAAAATTCAAAATAAACCAGTTTTTTACAAATCTTAAAAACTAAAAAAGTTGAATTCGTGAATTTAGTAAATAGGACACTGAGATAGATATTTAAATTTAAGTATTAAGTGGAAATACTTTTAACTTAGGCAACAGATTTACAAAAATTTTAGGGTTTAAAGTTAAAAAACAACTAAATTATTTTAAAATAGCTTTCAATGGTAAGTAGGCTTTTGTGATTTAAATTCATCTTTGAAAACCTACATAAAAGATCCTCGTTGTTGTTTAAAATTAGTTTAGCAAATGATATTTTCTAATTAAAAATGAGAAAAATTTGATTTAGCTTTATTTTGATTATTACTTCATCGAAAGTTTTCACATTTTACAAAAATTTGTTTCAGCGAAGACACTATTATTCACCGATTTTTATATAAAATTATATTTTCAAAAATGATTCTGAAAATTGAGCGAGTCATTGATTAACTATGCCTTAAATATTTATTATTTTATTTAAACAATTTACTTTCAAAGATAATACATCGGTGGAATAAATAAAGAATAAAAAGAGATAAATGAAAAAAAAGTTTCCAAAATATCATGTGATCTATAAGATACTGATGTGTTATAATATTTACACTTAAACTTACTACTAGTCCTCACATTCGCCAAAAGCTAAGCAGAATATTGAAAATATATTTATATCCTGAGTTCTTATTCAAAAAATATCATAAATATTTCTAAATGTAAAATAAAATAATTTGACTTTTATTGAAAAATTATATTTATTTCCTCAAAGAAAGTGAATGATGAAATAAAATTATTTATTTTTTGATGCTAAAAAAGTGAATCAAATTTTAATGTATCAACAGATAAATCGCCATCATCTGGAAATTGTTATCTATTTTGATTATGATTTTTGATAGAATAAATAAATATTTTTTTAGCACGCAATTTCCTTGAAAGATAAACGCGATTTTAAATTTCTCAAAAGATATTTTTAATTTATTCAAAATTAAGTCATGAAAAACTCGCAAAAATCCATACGAATTCATGTTTTTCAAAAACTCAATGAAAACCTCAGTTCGCTTTCATTCTAAATCGTTTTATTCATATTTCATTTCGTCTCTTTAATAAGAACCCGTTGGATAAATAGAAATTTCTTGTATTCATAGTTTGTGACTTTAAAAATGAAAAAATAATTTTAATTGATATAATTGAATATCTTATCACAAATGAATAGCTTTTACTATTTGCTCAATTTTACCCTATATTAGATCTATAAATGTTCATATTTTAATTTAGGATGAATTTTAATGAAAATATTTGAAGGAGATCAAGATATATTTATCAAGTAAGCCAAACTTTGAACTTTATCTCAGCGAGTCTTAAAACGCCCCTTAGACGCGGTGGATAATTTTCAGATTTTCATGTTCAAACCAACCTACCATTCTTAAGGGGATCGAAGACAAAGTTGAAATATTTCTTAAAATACTCAAACGAAGGTGCTATATCATTAGATTCACAATTTTGATTTTCATAAAGATGCATTAAGTCACATGCCATTATACAGTTTCATAAAATTTTATGAGATAAAATTTAGAATGTACTTTTTTGGATATCTTAATACATTTACCTTAAGACGACTTCTCATATTTGAAAAATTATTCAATCTTCAACTAAAAACAATACCTATAGAAGAAAAATGGTTTTTAAGATTTATTGTTGATTACGTAAATTTATTTAAAAAATCTCTTTGATTGTTTATTGAAATAATTTATTTCATCTGAATAAACCTAAAAGTCACCACTTACATAAAATGCTTACATTTTTAAACTTAAAATAAGAAAAAGCAAATTTTTTTATGACGAAATATCAAATGGTTTTCACCATACTAAACATAGTTAAATTATCACAGCAGTATTAAAAATAATAACACATAAATTCCAAATTGGCTCTATTCACACTCCTCATTTGAATGTTTTTGAAATTCATTGTATTTTGTTGTTTAACGGTAAGACCTAGTTTTCGCAGATAAGTAAAAGGCAAACTAATGAGGATAACTTTGAATAAAAGCAAGTTTATATTTAAAAATTCCAAAAAGGCGGTTTCCTAAAATGTAAAAAATATTTTAAAGCTATTCGTAAACAAATTAATTCAGTATTTGAACAGCTTTAGCTTCGCATTTTATTTAACCAAAACTAATCATTAACTAATAAAACCATCTTACTTTCGTGGGTTAAAGTACTTGGAAATAATTAAAAACCGACGCTGGTAAAATATCTTCGTTACAGATTTATTGGTGTTTTATTTTGAAATTATTTAATGTTGGATTTTTTGCTAATTTTAAAATTATCGATATGATTGTTTAATTGAACTCTAAAGATCACTGAATCTGAATAAAAGGGAAAATTTTGTGTCGAAAATATGAGATCTTTTTGAGACAAACAAAGATATACCACCAACTAAATATATTTGCTGATAATATTGACAAATGAAATTCGATTATTGTATGACGTTAAATGGAAATTTGTTGTAATTTTTTGGTATGTTTGAAAATCGTGTTTTAAATATGGATTCCGCCATTTAATTTTTTTTTAAATTCATAAACGAGTAATATTTTCATATATTTCATTATCTTTCAAAAAAATATTTTATTATTGGGGTTTAAAATTATTGTTATTTTAAACAATCAAAAAACTGTTCATGTTTTGTTTTTCATTTTTAAAAATCGTAAAAAATAATAAATAGTATCTGTTAAAAATAACGTGGAAAGTTCACCAAAAAACCATAAAATACAAATATTTAACAATTTTAATGGCTATAATTGAGAATACTTAAACAAGTAAACAAATTTCATTTTCATGCATAGTTTACTCTGTTGTGAACAGCGTTGAACGGGATAACGTCGAAAATTGACAAAATCTATCATAAAAAATTAATGATATTATTTGAGCTATTTTATGCTCGATTTGCCAGATTAGGAAAAAACATATTTGTGAAACAATTTCTACATAAATTTTCGTTCGAAATAACACGATAAGCTTTTTGTGTAATAATAAGACCGTTTTCAAGGATGTTAAAGGAGTTAAATTACATAACAGACCGGCTATAAAAATTAAATGTTCGGAAATGCTATACATACATATTTAGTGAGAAAAAGATAAAAATATTTTAAAAATTTCCATAAATTTTTTGAGGGTAAAAGCAACATTCACATTAAAGTGAATACGATGTACCTTATATGCAAACGATATCGGTATCAAATAAATTTTAATACAACTCATTCCTTGGGATACTTTTAAATTAGAAAGTATGTGAAACCTATGTTGACGGTTTTCTGACTTTTAAAAACACGCTTCTGGGCAGGGAGAAAAAATGTGACTGGAAGTTCGTACCATTAATATTACGTATTGAGATATACAAAGCATAATCTACACAATTCGAAAATAATTCATGAAATTCTGCATTTAAAAAATATAAAAATTTAAATACTGAAACAATAGTTTGCAAGCACAGCGTTTTGATATCGTCAACAAAAGAATGTCAAGTTAATTTGAAAAATGAAGCTGGTAACAACAACATGAAGAGATTTTAGCAGAGATATAATCACTAAAGTTTCTATTTGAAACAAATATGATTTAGAACGTTTTGAACTATTTGTCATTTCAATCTCTTTTTTATTTTACTTTGATCTGTTCATATATTTTACAATAGACAGATTAATTAAGTCATGTCAACAATATAAATTCTTGTAACTCTCTCAAATCCACAATAATTTAAATAAAAATACCAAAAGACAAGATGGTTTTCAAATCTATGAATGCACAAATTATGATTAAGTAATGTGTATAATATATGAATTAAATATATCTTGCATGATGATAATTTTCATAAAATAATATTATATTTTATTTACTCAACATCTGCGCATGTCATCAGCCTGCTTCATAATATCATGCATGAACGATGAAGCTAAGAATTACGAAATTCTTTTCAAATAAGTTTGAGTCAGTTGAATATTTTTTTCAAACTCTTATGTATTACTTGTATCGCGTAGTAATTATCATAGAAGTTATTTTGTCAAATGGTGTGCTGTGCTGCTAAATCACATGACAAAGTACAACATAGGTTTAAAAATCCTTTATTTATGATGCACCATATATTTGACTTTACACGAGGATATAATCAGCCAACAACGTAAAAGGATGAAGGAGATATAAACTTTTAAAATCAACATTTTTACTATTATCAACACTGTTTATATTATTTTCTTTGTTTCAAAAATTTTTATTCTTTACAATATTAAGTAAAATAATAAATTATTTATGTTAAAAAATTATCTAATTAAAAAGTTCTCAAGTCTGAATTCAAAATATTTTTGACATGCTTATCAAATATTTTTATAACTAATAACGTTTTTCTCATAAAATTTAACTATTAGTATTTCTGTGAGGAATAATAAATTCTCATAAGTTATATTTTAACGAAAATCGAATGAAGATTAACTCGAAATAAATATCAAACAATAGCTTTTTATTAAGAAAATAAAAATCTAAAACCCTCTTAAAATGTGATAATATCATAATAAATAGATGTCAAAATAAAAGGAAAAAATGTTTAAATGAATAAAAATGTACCTGTCCTTTATTGATATAAATGTTGAAAAAACATTTTTCATGAAAAAAGGTTTAAAGATAAAATTTAAATATAGAAAAATCAATAAAAATTAGACTAGGTGAAATAATTTTGATTCAAACCATTTGTTTGATGAATATCTAAGATTAAATAAAAAATTCTTTGATGTTTTTATAAAATCTTAAATCATAAGTATCTATCAATTTTCATTTTATCATGAAATTTTAAATTATAAACAGAACAATCACAAATTGAATGAATTAAACAAATATTTTCTTTCAAAAGAAAGAAGATTATCCATCTATATAATTAGTAAATTTTTTTTAAGATCGAAACAGATTCGCCAAAAATATAATTAACACTATCTCATCAAATTAACGTTCGGCCTCATTGTTTAAACATAAAAATAATAAATAAAAGTTTAGATTTAAAATATCCAAGATAGTCGGAGTAAAATGTTTTATTCGAATGCATCAATTTAAAAAAAAGACAAAAATTCGATAATACGAATCTTTAAAGCTGTAAAAAGTAATTTATATAATATTTCAAAATTAAGAGACTTTCTGGCTGCTAAAAGGCATCTTAATTTATCTTTCTTTAAATAAATTTGAAAATGCTATGTCTTAAATTTAATTATAGATTTAAAATTTTTCATTAAGGTATTATTTTTTCAACACGGCACATATAATCTAACCAGTTATTATACTTAGTTCATAATTGCCAGCTTTTTTATGCTTTTATCCTTTGATAATCTTTTAATTGTGTCTGTTAAATACTCATTTTCATGTTTTATCAAAATTACAACGATAATCCATAAATCGATCATCAAACTAAAACACGTCATTTAACAATTGAGAGTTTCTTCTATGTGATAACGCCCATTTTATAAAAGGAAAGACCTTTTACCATTCATGAAATGAACCCCATCTATTGTCTGGTGTGACTTTTAAATTCTTATCACTTAGTAAAACGAAATAGGTAAATCTGGTTGGCAAAACAATTTTATAAGAATTTTTACTCATTTTTTGTATTATCAATTCTGCTTAATTTAAAATGAATTTTTGTTCATTTTATTGAGGTGAAATCTGACTCAAATGTCAGGATAATTTCGAAATTTTTGAACTTCACAAAAATTACAATAAAAGTCATTTAATAGATTGAATATTTTGATTAGAGAACCATAAATTGACACAGAGTAAAAAATTCTTAGCTCAACGTTTTTCACCTTTCTGATTAATCTTTAATAAACATAAAAAGAATTCATTTCATTCATCGGTGAAATACTCAAGATTACATGAAATGAATTCAATCATTTGGAAGAAACCTTTCTTTAATAAAAAGATCGTTAAAACGAAAGAATAATTTTCTGTATCTAATTTCAACGAATTATCATTTTAATTTAAAACGTTTATTTTAGTTTGAAACTGAAAATTTAAACAATAAAGTCAATTCAAAGTGTTTGTAACATAAAAAGATCGGTGAGAGTAGAGAGGTACTAAATCTCATATTTTCTGAGTTTTAAAAGATCTTGTTAATTAAGGGGCCTACCACTTCAAATTTTATCATCTTAATGAGACATCTCTTGTTACAAATCGACAATTAACCATAAAACGTCATTAAAAAACATAATTTCTTAGAACATACTTACATAGAGTGTAAACTATCACTGAAGAAAATAGTAACCGATTTTATCATAAACTAAACATTTTCGTTAAGTCATTTTATTTTGTTTACGGTTGTATATTCATTGCCTTATTGAATTCGATTCTTCAGTCCTGGTTTATTTTTGAATATTTAACTCGCAAATGTGATGAAATTAGCTTCTGATGTTTCACTATTTTACAAAATGCTTTGATTTCTCTTGATTCTAGAACAAACAGCAAAAATAAATATTGCGCTCACAGATAATAATTAATCGCCTCAAATTTCAAAAAAATAACCTAATCAGATAATTTTCCAAATGTCTAAAATCCAATCTGTCCAAGAGTTAAACATAGACATCATAAAAGGATCTGCTGAATTTTAAATTTTTTATGGAGTCAATATTATTATAACTTTTACTGACTCTGTGAAAATGTTTACAGACCTAGAAATATAGTGTGCAAAATGAGGTTATGATAATTTCTTACTAAATAATCGATCTCGCACCAATCTGAATGTAATGTAATTTTCAAAAATTGAAGTCGAAGTTCATATCAAAGGTGTTATATTGTTATTATTTATCGCTATTTAACACCATTCGGATATAAAGCTTGAAAGTTTTGCTTCCTTGATCATTTTCATTCTGAATACTATATAGATTTAAAGATTAAAATATTCTCAATTTGAATTTTTGAAATAAAACGACAAAACGCCAATAGTTAAATATCTGCTCCTTACTGAATAGAGACATAAAATTGTCTTTTCTATCTTGAGATGAAAGACTTTATCATGAATTTTCTGCATACTTTATTTAAATGACAAAATAACCTTACATTCCTTTAATAATTTTCAATATTTTTAAAAATATTTGTCCATATTCAAATGTTAATTTAGATTGAATATGCATGCTAAAGTAGATTGACATCATAAACAATGAAAATGCTCGAGACATATCATTTTTTACTTGCTAAAATATTAATATAATGTCGATGTAAATATATAATATGTCGTTTAAGTTTAAAATGCGTGGCTGTACCTATTATGTGATCAAAGTCAATTTATTTTAGATTCATGCCATTACTAGAAACTCTTTATTCAAAATAAGTGAAAATTTTTACTATCATAATATAAGAGTTAATTTATACGATTAGAGCGTCTAAGACATCAAGATAGATTTTATCAAAAAATGCTTAAGTAATTAAAAAAAGGTTTTTTTAACAATTATGATTTTCAGAAAAATAATCAACTTAGAAATTTGAATCATGTTTGTAAAATTCAATTTTTTGTTTTTTTTCTGATGCAAGCTTTCCTCTATGATATTTTCCACTGTTTATTTAAAATTACCTAAGTTATCCAACTACTATGGGATTTTTAAAGGATACTCGTTTTTAATTTTTATACAAATCTATACACACGTAATCTAAGAATATAAGGACAAAACTCCATTCAAGTTCCACTCAAATAATACTGTTAACAACAATGATAACAATATTTTGTTCTCTGAGTATATAAAGAAGCAGAAATACACCATTTATTCCATGATTAAAATAATTAAAAATTTTTGGTTCCTTAATGTTTTATTGTAAATTCATCTTTAAATTGATATAATTTCAATAAATATGATAAAATAACTTCTGATTTAAAGTAAATAATGATGATATACCTGAATATCAATGACGAATTACAATTTTAAACTATGTAAAACCTGAATAATAAATATATATTTCCACTGTTTATTTTTTGAAACGCTTTAAATTCGCTTGAAAAAGATACATTTTCACCAAGAAGAAATTTCAAACGATTTCATATTAATACAGGTTCACCAAAACTCTAGATCTCCCTAAAAGTATTCATAATATCAAAAACATCGATATTTTTCTAAACCATAAAAATCTTGATTTCCATTTAATTTCTATTAAAGTAACTAAATAATATTTTTCTATGAGATCTTAGAAACTCAATATTAAATTTAAACACAATTTAGCCTTTCTTGAATCTTGGTCCCTAAGAGGTTAAGCTTTAAAATTTGTTTTACTTTGAGTTAAATCTTTTGATCTCCAATCTGTGATGAAAACAATATTTTCATAACATACTTTTAAATCATTGAATAAATTTGCATCTATATTTTGTCAAATTAGGGACAACGTTTAGAGGTTATTATTTATTGTGATAGGTCTCTTTGAATCTATATAAAGGTCAACTTATGTAACAGATTCGTTTTCGTCAACAAGTAAATTTCGCTTTTTACATTGACAGAGTTAGTTTGTTGTTGCTTACTTCAAAGTTTAATCTTATTTACTCATCAATCAAGTAAAAATTTATGAAATACATTTTCAAACACATACTCTTATACAGAGAATAATGCATCAAATAAAACTTTTCCTATATTTATAAGGAGGGAGGTTGTCTGAGGGATAAAAGATGCATGAAATGATATGCTTATCTTTTCTAAAATATCTTAACTTTAAGAAATGTAAAAAATTGATAATTTACTGAAAAAATATGTTGAAAATATTCAATGTTGCAAAACGTTCGTGTTCGACAATCAAAACTGTGAAATATTGTCAATAAAAATTATTTTGTCCATTTTTGAAAGAGATTAGTATTCTATGCCTTTTTAATGATACTCTTTCTAAAAATATTAACTTTTGGTCCACTTCAGAATTTATCGACTCTTTTAAACTCGTTGAGTAGCATTCAAATTTGTCTCACATAGTTGCAGGGGATAGTTTAAAAATGTAGTCGAAAGGTAAGTTATTTGAAATAGGCGAAATAAATTATAAAATGAAAGATTAAAAATTCAATACATTCTTAAGATTTATGTGAAATATTTTTACTCAATAATATATTCACGAATACTGAGTTATTCAAAAATTTTTTGAATCTCTGTTTTTAATCTCGAAGATGGTTTGTAATATAGCTGTCTTTCAACAAGCTAAAACAATCATACCTACCATATTATAGGAATTCGTTATTAAATAAAAAAATATCATTATTTTATGTAATGTAAGTTTTAGTGTCACGTATTTGCGTTGCCTAATTTAATAAAGTTTTAAAATATTAGTGATGACTAATATTTTCTAACTGCTTTCGTAATGAGTTTTTAATCGTTATGTTGTTAAAACTAGCATTTTATTTATTTTTAACTTATATTATCTTTAGATTTTAAAAATTTGAGAACAAAATGATGCTTTTATAAGATATTTAACAGATAATTTTTGTCTTCTTTACTCATAAACATATCTACTAAGATCATTCTAAACTTCACTTTTTTATCTAAATGAGTTTGAATCATTATTTAACTGGAAAAAATCAATAGGACGGACCAATCTGGTTATTTTATTTATTAAGATATTGAGAGATTTATTTTTAATATATATTGATAAGTTTGAAATGATTATTTCTGTGAAAAATAACAGTAGTTTCTATTCAAATAAATACGTAAAAGTTCTCCCATAAATTATCGTGCATATTTTGTTGATAATATCGGTTCATCTCTGAAAAGTTTAAATAAGGGTTTAATGTGTTGAGAATAAAATGATTTTGTTTTAAAATATAATATGCTTTAAGAGTTCTCGAAGTAAAATATGAACCTACATTCGTGTAAAAAACTTTTTAATAAAATAGTTTTATTCGAGAATAAAAAATTATAAGTAAAGAAGTATAAGTAAGATTAAAATATCGAGTTTTTGCTAATTAGTTCGTTGTTCTTAAAATGTAATTTATATCAAAAATTTTCACATTAATTGACAATAGTCAGATTGGTGCTAGTATACACTAACAACATCTGTATCCTTAAAATATTTTAATTTTAAAGAACTTTTTGATCGAGCGTCCATTAAGTATCGTTTATAGATAAAATATCAACAATATAATGAACTCAAATCTAGAAATTTTTATGGATTTCTGGATTAAAATCTAGCCATATATATAAGTATGGGTACATTGATTTTTAATAACTATGAATATTTCAATGGAAAGTTTCTGAACATTAATTCTTTAATTTTGAAAAACATAATAAAATGCAAACACTCGGAAACGAATATATATGTGTAAGCTTGGTCTTGTAATTCGATGCATGAAAGATTTATGCCATAGTTATTTTTTAACCAGGATGAGCCAAACCATCGCAGCATTTTTCATATAGAGTTCCATTGTTATATTTTATCGAGAAAACCTGCTCTTAAGACAGATCTGACTCCGTTCCATTCTCAACTTTATAAGCAGAATTAAACACGAATCCTTAGAAAAGGATGTTCAGTCAAAAACAGGTTTAACGCTAAAATCAATCATACATTAATTAATTAAAAATTTGTGATAAGTTTTTGAATGTCGATAATTAATGTATTATTTTTAAACTCAAAACACGCACAGTTTATTCCATAATTGGTTAAATATTAAATATATTATGAGTTTTTTGAACAAACTTAATTCAAATATCTATAATTTTATCATATTTTTTACAAATAATTATAATAACGAAATGAGATCGAAAAAACGAAGTTATTTTAGTGAAATAGAAAATGCAGCTTTTTAAAATTTTGACATTTTGATAGATAAAGCCAATTGTTTGACTTAGATAAAAGTCTCAACATGATAGTGCAAAATAAATATAAATGGGGAAATTTATTTTAAATTTTCAAAAAATGGTAGTTTAAGATCAACAAAATAAAAGAGAACAGAACAGTGATAGAAATAAAATTGTTCAAAAATTCAAGATATGTATCAGTTTATCACCTAAAGTTTAAAAAGACCTCAAATAAATATTTTGGTGAATAAAAAAGTCCCCAGATGGCAAATAAACCTTTGCGTATTCTTCAGAATATTATATTCTGACGGTTTTCTTGCGAAATTTTAAAATTTAACACGAATAAAAGAAAGATAAAATTTCAAAACTTTTAAAAAATAAACTTAATTTTCTTAAAAATAGTTGATGAAATGTTTACCACTAATTTCATTAAAGTAAATGTATAAATTCAAAAAAAACTTATTCACTCCTAACGTGCAGAAATCAGATTTCATGTTCAGCTAAAATTGCAAAAATTTCTTCAAAATAAATTATCTAAAGAATTTATGCTTCTATTTTTTATTCACTGCATTGAAATATGTTGATAGATCATCATCCCTTTATCAAACGGGTTTAATAGGTTTTTAAAAATCATGTTGTTGACAAGATCGTGAATATTCATATGAGCAGATTCTTGATGTATTAAAAATATAGATAATTAAAAAACTTAAAATCTTTGAGTTTATTTATTTATATGTTGATATTTCATTATAATATTAACATACTTTTTATTTCTCATCAAGTTTGTCAAAAGAATTTTTTGAATGTGAAATTTAAAAAATTCATGTTTCAGTATAATATTAAAATTATTCTTCATTGGGCACTTCATGTAAATCCAACAGTTTTTGGTTGATCCATCGAAAATAAAAAAACACAAAATTCATGTGAATTTAATCTTTAAAAACATTTTAAATTTAAGAAAGATCAAAAATTAAGACTAGAATATTGAGACTAAATAATAAAAGAAATCTCGCACTGTGGTATTTACATGTTTAAAGGCGCCAATACATGGATGAAAAGACTTTAAGAATTCGAGAAAATTTGGATCGAGGTAATCATGAATTTTAATTAAGACCTAAATGTTTCACAAACAGAACAATAGTAATTAATTTAAATTTAATTTGAGGAAAATGAAAGTATCTTAAATATGAAGGAAAGACTTACAGTTTGATATGATTAATATTAAGAAACCATTTACAAGTGGATTAAGAGGTAAAAAGTCTTCTGTTGTGATAAAGAGAACTCGTAAATTTTCAATTTTTATCAGCCTTTAAAAGAATGGAAAATAAACAAAAAATAACTCAGAATGATTCTAAAAAGATCAAATATGAAAACAATGACTTTCCAAAATTGGATCTTAATAAATTGGCAGATGTCTTGAAGGAAAGATTACTCATAAAAGATATTTTCATCAGTGAAGGTTTTCTTAAAGTTTTTAATCAGATTATGAGTACGTTTTGAAAAGAAGGTATGATAGATGTCAAAAACAAATGTTAAACTTTCTTTCAAACATAGTGAAAAGATTATGTTAAAAATAAAGCAGACGAAATCAATCTGTGAACCACAGAAAAAAATTCAAACAAATAGAATTCCTTGTGAGGTTGATACCTCGTTTATGAGAAAAACATCAAAAAAAGAATTATTTAAAGAAAAAGCATGAAGAGTGAGATTTATTCCCCGTTAAAATTGTTGAATCAACCTACCAAGATAGAACAATATCAAACATCAAAAATATTATACCTGAAGACGTTTCTCTTCAATCATCTTCTAACGGATTTGAAGATGAAGAAAATTTGAATTCTGAATATTTAGAAAATCTTCCAACTCCCAAATTACATTTTAGAATGAAAATGTTCGATTAAACTCCAAAGAATTCCTGATATATGATACTAATGAATCTATTTTTGAAAATTTAGATTTTTAATTTCAATACTATGTGATAAACGAGTTCCAAAAACATACAATGATGAACATTGACGTTAGGAAATGTAATTTGATTGAAAAATAATTGCATGATGATTATTTCAAAAAGAAGCACGGTTAAAAGTAATTTATATTATTTATCCATTCTAAATAAATATTTTTATGGTTATAATGCACTCCAGTATTTAGTTTTTGTGATATTACAAGATCTTTTCAAATCTATTGTATTTAAAAGGTTAAGTTTCATTTTACTTCCTTGAAATTTAATGTTCATTACATTACAAAAAAACTAGGATTGATTGTAAATTTTAAGAATATGATAAAATAAAATTTTATATGCGTATAACAGAATACTTAACTATAAAATACAAAAATGAAAAATTTTCTTGAAGTTAAACCTTGTTCTTACTGAAATGCAGTGAAGGTTAAAATCCATGTATTTTCGATGTTTTCTGTTTCATAAGTTGTTGGTTCACAAAAGATGTGCTTAGTGTAAGAACATAAAAATTATTGAGATTTAATTTCACACATTTACTCAAATTGTGAACATTTATAATCTGTTGTTTCTATATTACGATAAGTTCTTCGTCTATGAACCATCAACAAAATGAAAAAGAAACAACATGAGAACTCATTTTATTTATGATATAAATAATTAGATATTAGATTCAAGATTATTAATTTATTTGGTTATTTTTTGTTCAAGTATTTAAAATAATTTTGTTTTGCTTTATAATATCAGATTAATTTATGTTACATGAAAAGATTAAACGATAAAAAGATACGAAATTTAGTTTCTTAAAATCTTCGAATATAAGAGAATAGGTAATGGAAGCATAAAATTAAAATTAATGCTTGTAAAAACATGTTGAAAATTTATAAATAAACAAGGTGCTGATTTGAAAACATTGTTACTATATCTGTTATTAAATTGAAAATTTTTGTTAGTTTATTTACCTTTGACGTTTCAAAAACAATGAAAATTCACTACGCGTCTCTCACAAAATTTGAAAATTCTAATTTACAAATGTTTTCACATAAATGTTTGTTTTCGGTGTAAACCACACTAAGATGTTATTCCATAAATAAATATTTGCCTAATACTCATCGAAAAAATCATAACATACTATCCATCTCGTCACATTTGTCATCAGGATGAGGTGAAGTTTGTTTAATATAAAGAAATCAAAAATCTAATTCATGAAACGTTGTTTAAAATAAATTAATATCGTTTTAAATATTAAAAATAATCATATTAAACTGTTTCTTTGAAAGATTTTACTCTCCTTCAAATTGATTCTACACAATTTATTGGTGTCGATAAAGTTAAAATGTCATTGAAAACTCATGCTATAATAGGTTTCTGATTCGATTTTACTCTGTGATTTTCGAATGGAATTTATCAAAAATTTGAGTGCAATAGGTTCGCAATGTTGAAATGTATTTAAGAGAAGTATATTTAGTTTTACATAATAGGTTGATTCAATCAAGGTTTAACTCAATAAGAAAATTAAGCTGATGTTTCGTTTTAAATGACACATATATTTCCTTGTTCATTCAATTTTTCAAAATAAATTAACTGTAATTTATCTCGAATGTTTGAATCATACATTTCATTGAACAGTTTTTTATTATTTTTGTTCTTTTGCTTTTCTATGAGAAGAGTTTAAATTAAATCAAACAGAAATGTCAATTTTTGGAAGTATCGGAAACACAAAATTGTCTTGATTTTATTTTAACGTCTGCATATTTTAAATACAATTTATCTTTTTCTTTGCTAAATATGTAACTTTAGTTGTTATTCACTGACTCGAATTTATTAACATCTGTCGAATTTCTTACTTGAGATGAGTTATTCTTCGTTCGAATAATCTTTTCAAAAACTCTTAAACATACTGATAGATAAAATACATCTCTATATGAAGGAGAATAAGTTTCTTTACAGATTCAAAATTGAGGCTTGAGGTTAAGAAGGATCTTTAATAACAATCTTCCTGAAAATATAAAGCAGAAGACTTCTAGTTTATTCGTTGAACCATTGACCCTCCATGGTATGCAATGAATTTTGTTTTTATCTTTAACTTAAATAGCAATGCCATAAAAAATTGTTTGAAATTTTTTTATTCATTTTTGGGTTATAAACTATGTAGGCTCATGCAATCAAAATAAATTTTGTAGAATAAGTGATGTCCGTTTTATTATCGTATTTTATAATAAGTATAAGATCAGTCATATTTTTTCAACGTTTCATTATTTTATTCTTATATTTAGGAAATTATTGGAAAGTATTTCGTAGGATGAATGATGAAAATTAAGAGTACTTTCTGTCAACTCTTAAATGGAATAAAGTTTAATGCTCCCACAATATTTGATATATTTTCTTTGAGAATAATTTAAAATTATAATTGATATAACACATACTTTTCTAATTTTCTTTAAAAACTCAGTGAATCTGCATAAGCTTTAACAAAGTAATTTTAGTGTTTTCTATTTATTAAAGTTGGGTTCTTCTTCGAAAATACAAATATTATCTTTGCGTATGAACGGTTTAATTTATTTAAATCTACATATTTATGAAAATTGATCCAAGCATATCTATCTCAGTTCAATTTTAAATGTTTTTTCATTACTTTTTTCAGTTTAATTTTTTAATTATAATAAAGAATCATAATTACATTTATTGAGAATATTTAAAAGGCTGGGTAAAATATAAGATATTCTGAAAAAATTTAGCCATCATTGTTTTCAAATGAGCCCATCATCAGCTCTGTTGTGTTCGGGCACTATATTACAAAATTATCTTTTTTGTCTCTTAAATCTCATTGTTCAAGCACCCTTTTTAGTAAGTCAGGCTTAAATGCCTCATTCTAACTGCTTCACTTAAAATTGAAAAAATGAAAAAATTAAATTTTATTACTTGACAATATACGAGATATTTCGATGTGGAACCAAAAAAATCGCAACAGATCAAATGATATTTCTCGGTCAAAATAGAATCATCAAAGATCGATATCATTTTTTTAAAATATTTACCAACTTCAATCAACCTAAAAGGATTCCAAATTTTCTATTTCAAAATGACAAGAAAAAATTAATTTTCTTTTAATACTCTGTGAATTTTCTTGTTGAAAAACAAATTTACTAAACATATCAGATATGAGCTATTTTGACAAAAATAAATTTCATTAGATTTTTAGAAGACTCATACAAATGATCAGCTATACATTCCGTTAAAAACTTTCCAAAACAAAACTTTATTTTAAAATAAATAGCTGATAACACGAATATCTTATTTTCCAGTATTAAATTGAATTTATTTTGCTGCATACACAGCGATTAACATATATTTACTTTATGAATAAAATTTGAAACATTTTGAATATTTACTAAAAACGGTTTATCTCCATACTGTTTAAAATAGAGATTTATTCATTTAAACTTAAAAATGTAGCTATGATAACGAAATATCTTTAAGTTATTAATTTTAATTTGATTTTTTTCAAATCAAAATATCATAAATATTTTCATTTTGTGTGAATTATGCCGAAACAGAAATTTGGCTACTTTAACAATTTTAAGTCTTTTAACTACTCTCTGATATTTTTAAATATGATAAAAATTGGATTTTATTTGTTCGTCGCTCATGCTGATAAATTCTGGAGACGTATTTAAAAATTTTTAACATACTTTTTATACACGTGATCATGCATAAAATGAAACTAAACCGGTTAATACTTATGAAAAAGCACTAATAACTGAGAAGATAACAGTTAACTATTAATTATAAGTTTATCTCACCGTTTAAAATATCCAAATATTACCAGACTTCAGAAAGTCAGACTGCCGTAGTATTAGAATGTTGAAATATTAATATCGAAACTCAAACTGTTTGAAAAATTCAAAAGATCGATATTGATAAAAATTAATTGAGTATTTATCCATTTTTATAAATCTTAGTTCAACTACAGAGTAATATTGGTTATTCTTTGATCGAATGACAGGAGAAAAACAATATTTTCCTGAATAAAAAATTGTTTCATGAGATATTCATCTTTTGATATTTTTCTTGAATATAATTTCATACGAGATTTCAATCTGTACGTTCAATGATGGAGTTTTGAACTGTTGACAGATTTATAATTTTATCTATTAATATATAGATAATTTTAATATCAATGATTAATAAATCAATTTTTTTTATTTAAACTGATTTTTATATTTTCTTAGATTTTAACAGGAAGCAATCAAATTTAATAAACTTTTTTGAATGTAAAAATTAAAAGCCATTATTATATTATATATGACATAATATTTTGGCACAGAAAGAATCTCAAACCATCACGTGGATTTTTCAAGGTTATTTGCATCTTCGTATTCTATCTACAACCGCCTTGCCATTAGATTCTCTGTTTCCGAAAGAAATTCGTATCTAGATTTCGCAAGTGTCAAGTTTGATAAGCTTTGGAATCACTCATATTCTAACTCTTCTATTTGCTCTTAAATGGTTTTTATTGCTCGAAAAATTTTTTCTGAGAATAATCTGGCTCTGTAATTCATTCTAAAGTATCGAGAGATGACTTTTATCACCTTTCTATAAAAATAATCGATGCGCTGTTCATTAAAAAGTTGAAATGAAGAAGAATAAAAGTCTGCTTTTTGATCCAATAATGGGTAATATTAAGAGATAAAAATAAAATAATTTGTAGCATTAACATATTTTTAAACACTGGAACAATATAGGCTCAGTAATATTCCGAAATATGACGCCATGATAATTGGGTCACCTTCTGAATAATTTATACTAAAACAGTAGAGATTTGAATAATTCTTTTTCTTACATCACTGTTTCAAAATGTTTAGAAAACATTAGTTCATAAAATCAATAGTCTTCAGAAATTTATCTCACACATCATTAATGTTTAAACATCGAATAGCTATCACTAACCCTTTTATTTGGCTGTTAATTTTATTTTGTTTGAAAATAATCATGAGAAGATTTTGTGAATTGCCGTTGAATATATTTAGGCCGCGCCCTTACAGTCCTGTCATCCTAAACGCAATTTATCATTTTATTATCAAGTATAAATGTTAGGTTTTTTCTTAGTTATGGGTACCTTTTCCAAAACAAAAATTCAGACGATATTTGGTCAATATCATTTAAAAATATGAAATGTTCTCAGATAATTAAAAAAATCATGAAAAATTGAAATTATCAAAAAAGTTAAAATATGTTAACATCTGCTTCTGATAATATTTTGAAATTAAATCAAAATTTGAAAATTATCATTATACTAAAATTCTTTATGTTTATTAAATTTGACAGAATTTTAACAGATATGATTCTATTTTAAAATTGAATTCTAATTTACCTAAATCTTAAAACAAATTTAGTCATCATATTTTGAGATTTTTAAATTTATGTAACTTGTCAGAAAATTGATCGACGATGCTGAAGTCAATAAAAAATATAAAAATTTAAACGAAGAAGCTCTGCTTTTGGTTTTAAGTCTACAAATATCTTGTTTTTTTGATTAATTATTTTTTCATCTCAATAGACAGATGGTTATGAAAATACACGTTTTGTATAATCTATGCTTTTAGCTTTATTTTGTATCAAACGTTTAAATTATAAAAGATTCGCCAAACTCTTAATTGTGAAAATGCTAAAACGGGAATATTTAATATTGATTAACTCTCTAAAACGCAGTGTTCCAAAACTGTCTTTGATCAATGAATTTTAATTTTTTGTGTTGCCTATGGTTTATGCAGAAAAAAGGAGTGTAAATAGCATTATTAAATTGAATAAAATATCAATTTATTAACATCTATTGAGATAATTAATTTTATCTTTCACGAATCGCACACTAAACATTCATAAAACGCATCGTGATTATATAGTCATTAAAAATCAGTAATATACCCGAAAATGTTTGTTATTATTTATTTTAAAAAGCGTGTATGGAAATTTACTTGAAAATATACTTGGCCATAAATAATGCCTAAAGGGTTAAATTTATTTTAAATACGTGAGATTTACAAGATAATTTAACATAAGAGTGGTATTATTTTGCGGTCAATCGCAAAAATATAAACTGTATGAGACTTAAAAAAAAATTCATAACTCTTTTAATTTAGATACAATTTACTATAATGTTCTTCGGAGGTCTTCTCATTTACTGGAATTAAGCAAATGTCCAGATATAAGTTATGTAATGGTTCAAATATTATCTTGGGCCATCGAATGTTTCATAATTCCCCTCATGTGCTCAAGATATAAAAAATTTATCTTAATTTATGGCAGTCAGAAAAATGATAAAATATTGTTAAAAAAATAATTACAATCTTTGTTTCTAAGAGAGCATTGATTTTATATTTATGCTAATTCAAAATCATTAAATATTTTGGTGAGTTGTAAAGATAATCTTGTGCATTAGCTAGTCTATGCTAGTGATATAAAAAATATATTTCAACATTATTCATGAAAATCAAAAATAATTTACCCTATTAAGAACAATACATTTTATTCACTGGATATATGCGTGGCAAAATGTTGAAAATTTTATCAAAAATGCACCGACCTATACGAACTGACAAATAAGATACATTCAAAATTATAAATACGAAAATCATATTTATTTAAATTAAATCACGAATTTTAACTGTTGAAGAACATTGTTTTAAGCTGTTAGATTGATATAGAGAGAAATTATTGAAGGCGGAATAGATTTGTTTCTGCGCTTTGATTTTCTCTAAAAACAGGGGTTTTCGTAGTTTCTGTGATTTCAAAATAAAATTATCAATCAAGAATATAAATTTAAAAAATTATAAATTGGCAAATAAACGAAAATTCATGCAAAAATTCTCATAAAATAACTTCTTAATTTACCGAAATTAAAAATCTTCACACAGAGAATGCATGTTTTTTTGACATTTACACACATATCAAACATTTCAAAATCTTGTTAGGTGCAACAGTTTTCGAGGCTTTTCTGAAATAATAATCTAATATTTTCTGTCTTAACCAAAGAAAAAATAAATTAACGATTCCTCAATATTGTCTCAGTAAAAGGGAAGAAGTATATGATAATTAACATTATGTAGATTTCAGCGACATAAATTTGAACAAAAGAATGGTGAGAATCTTTGTTTTCTCGAATTAAAAATTTTTAGTTTTATAAGTTTCGTTTTGAATGTTTTATCACGTCACTGATAAAAATGTTGATTGAGGAAGATCGATTTCAAATAAATTTATACAATAAAAACCAATGTGAGAAAATGCTCTGAACCAATTCATTGATTACTTAAAATAAAAATTAGAAAAACAGAAGAAGTAAAATTAAGAAATATGTCAATGTTTCATCTCAAAATCGATGATATTTAATCTTAATCTGATCATTCATGGTTCCATGGGGTGTGTCAAAACAAGCATAATTTAAGAATGAAAAATATACTCACTATGGCCAATTTCTTTAACGTCATAAATGAATACCCTGAAAAAATCAATCTAATTATATTCAACTTTAAATTTAGAAAAGTTTTGATAACCTAAAATCTCTCTCAACTTAGCATTGAAGAATATGGCATTAAGATTTACTACCCATGATAACTGTTGAACTACATCACAAGTAGTATTTATACAATAGATTATTTGTGGTGAATTTCATGTTGATAAACTAGATTGTAAAAGTACAAAAATAAAATACAGAAATTTGAAGGGGATTCTTGATGTTTATTCTATTAGGTATGTAGTACACGTAATATTCAACAGAAAAAGTTTAATAACATTATATACATTCCGATTTTCAAGCTTAACACAAAATTGTATCAAAATATTAATTGATTTGTAAGAAATTCTTTATTTTATATCAGATGATTACGAATAAAAATAACTTTGAATCTCAAATAATTCTAGTAGCTCACTTAGAAACATTCCATTCTATGTTCTGCATTGATTATTCAAAATTAAAGATTTATTATGTTTAATGTTATAATTATTTATAGAATTAAAAAAAGGTTGCAGATAATTTCATAAAATATCTTACAGAATAAGAGACTTAAAAGATGAAGAATCATCACATACTAAAATTTATAGTTATGAGATTTTTTCGAATCATTATCTTGAATTTATTTTATTTTATTTTGAAAGTTATTAAATATCACGAGAAATAAAAATTTTTATTTTCATCAAACATTATTTATTCGAAAAAACGGATTAAATATAACAGAAGATTGACATTAAGCGGTTTTTTAATCTTGTAAAATCAACCGTTAAGATATTTTGAGAATAGTCGGTAAATTTTTTTCTGCTAAAAACATCAATAATCATAGATAAACTTCGCATTTATAAATGATAGCTATGTTTATTTGTTTAAAATAATGATGAAAACATGTCAATACAAAGTAAATTTCAAATGGAGTATAAACAGCATTTTATTCTTTGGGTATCTACAAAGAAAAATCTATGAACTAAGATATTTTAAATCATTTCTGAATATTAATATTTCTTCAAATAATTTGTAAAAAGAAAAAGGAATTAAAAATTTTTTTCAATAAGTTGTAGTTTTTTGATAAAAATTAACGAGAATGTGCAAATTAATGCTATAAATTTTTCGAAAATGATTATTTGAACTTTTTCACTTATAAATAAAAAATATCTTTGAAAATTTAATCTTATTCATAATATTCCACACGTGCGCGTTAACGTAAAAATAAAATCTAGTCCATCCTCCTTCAAAATATTTGAAAAAACATAAAATTAGTTTTTTATTCCTTTGATCTTACCAGCAGCAAATTGCTCTTGTTAATTGTCTATGATAGGTTTTTTTTCAAGAAATATTAGACTGCTATAAACAGAAAGACGATGAAATAACAACACAGAATTTTTATAAAAATGAGTACAAAACGACAATTCCAGACTTTTTGTGAATCCTTAGAAGATTCCGTTCAACTGTTAAAATAATAAACGCGACGATGATGATTTCACAAGAGAGAATAGATAGGTAACATAAAATCAACGACGAGGAAAAAATTAATCATTTTTCAAATAAAAAAAAATTTCTCTCGATTATATAAGTCTCAATAAGTTGTGCAAAATTAATAGAAAAGGTATTTCCGATGATATATGAATGAAACGGAGTAAGTTAAAAAAAGTTGAATGTAAATTCATGCTCGTTAAAGTTTTAAAATACCTGTATTTTACCAAAAAATAAAGATTGGTTGATACAACGTAAGTACAGAATTAAATAAGATCCCGAAAATATGATAGTTTTCAATCGAAACATGGCGATGCAACTTTTCTGAGGATAAAACCGTCAATAGTGACGAAATTCGCTGATTTAGAAAAAATTTTGAATAAAATGAATTCATTTTATTGATGAATATTCGCCAATATTTCAGGTACTACAAAGTAGTTTAAATTTCGTGTTGTTTTTAATTGTAGCTGAATTTTAATCATAAGCAGCATAAAATATGTGATTTCCTAAAATTAAACACTACTTTTAAAAAATCTAAAAAGACAAAATAGCCTTTAAATTAAAAATAAAATTAATGGAGAGATGATAATAGGCTTTTTCAGTGCGCGTTTTCTATAATTTTTATTTCCGAAGAAAAATACATCAAAGGTATGAGTAGGATTTGTGATTTTTCATTAAAATCCTCAAAATCGTCCTTCAAACTAGATTAAATCACATTTAAATTTGAAAAATACTTTGATGTCTCTAACATTCCCTTCCCACTGATTATACACCTTGTAATTAAGCGGTATATTGTTTGCTCAAGATGCATCATCAAATACTAGAATCTGCAAAGTTATTTCATTACGAGACAAAAATTATCTAAATAGAGATAAATTGATGAAATAAAATGTATATTGTTTTTTCTTTAAAATATCTTAACGATGACGATGGAACGTAATAACATCATGTTATGAATGTCAAAAAATTATTTAAATATTATTTTTCAGACAAGAGAGGATATAATTTTTGCAATATTTTTGTGAAATTATCAAATCTTCAAGTTTTTAAAGTATCAGCTTTAACTAAGTTAAAATTTAAATACCTATATCACAACAAAACTATTTTTGAATAATGAAATAAAGTCCAACAAAAACTACGAGAGTTTTAATGGAAAAATCTCAAAAATACAAAAAACATTGTTAATTCAAATATTTCCGCATTGATAAAAGTCGTATGTTTATTCAACATTTTGAATATTTTATTTTAGTCAATAGGATTTTTGAATATGACCAGTTTAGTTCAATCGGAACTTTTCTTGATTTTCTAACTATGATCAGATCATACACAGAAATGGAAAATTAACATTTAAACTTTAACAAATTAAAAATCAAATTGTTGTATTTCACCGAAATTGATATAACTAATTAAACTTTTCATCATTTTTATCGGTGTTAAATGTATTGTCATGTTTAAAACTATTCATTGACAACATTCTATAAGATGTTATCTGTTTATTGAATAAATGAAAAAAACTATTTTTGGAAAAATATATGTGGGAAAATGAACCGAAATAGTAGGTAATGTAAGGACTGTACTCTGCATGAACTAATACACTTTCAAAGAATATTTTTACTTTTTTTGAAGGTATCTGATAGTCTTCTGATTAATTTGTTGTTCAGATAAAATATTGCTCGTCTCGGGTGTTGAAATATGCATAATAATGATTAATATTAAAGAATTAACAAAATGGCCTTTCTATGAAATCCTAAAAAATGTAATTATTATTTTACACAAAAAATTTAATGCAATGGGAACTTCATTTTTGATTTACTTGCTGCAAAACTTTAAGAAAAATTTTTAAACATTTTTCTTTATAGAGGTAGTTAAAAAAGAATATTCATTCAAACCATGCTTTATGAGTAGCTTAGGCATTATTAAATTATTTTAGTTTTTTCTTTTTAAATATTTAATATTGATAAGAAAATTATCAAAAGAGATAAATGAGTTCAAATTCCTTGAAGAGGGAAAAATTATCAATATCATAAAAAATAGGGATCTTTTTATTGTTGTATAACGAGTCAAAAGTACAGTGGTGTATTAGATTCGAATATAAATGGTAAATACCGGAAAAAACTTTTACAGATGAACGTTATTTCCTTTCGGAAACGCCTAAGATACAAAACTATATTCCATCTAGTATTCATATGATTTAAAAACGTTTTATCTTTAGGAGATTATATTATAAAAAGACATTAATTGGCAGGTGTTCATAATCGATATTTCTATTCATTTAAACCGACTTACTACGAATCTACAGAATTTCGCATCGTCAAACTCAAGGAAACTTTGTATAAATAATTATCTGTCATTAAGATAACAATATTTTCGATATAAGTAGCTAATATAAAAGATTATTCTATTACGAACATCAACAAATATTTAAAATTAATTTACGCTAAGTCAATTTAATGTGTTCGATAAAGACATAAAATAAAAAAAATATATACTCATGTGTTCAACAAGGGCTCTTCCCTTTCTATTCTGAAGACTGTTTTGATTGTAAAGCTTATATGCTTTCCCCAAAGGGCGTCCTTTTAGGTTTCCTTGATTTCACAAATTTTTAATGTAGAACTCTGTTCAGAGAAATGCTTCCTAAGATGCTTCTGATTTCCTCATGAAAGAAATTTATAGTTTGTCAGATCTCTTGTTTCTTATTTTCGAGACGTTTGAAACCGCCGATTTCTGTTTATTTAACTGGTTCATTCACTTGATTATATTTCATTTATGAAGTATTCATAGTCTCCTGGAAGGTTGGTTTCTGTCATGGTAGAAGAGCGAAACTAACTCTCGAGACTGAATCGTACTGTCTTAGGATAGACGCGTCCCTAATAAAGTTATCTATAACCAGAATAAATTCGCAAGCCTTGGTTGTTTTTGAAGTCGAAATGAAAAGTGTCTCACCGATTTCTACCAGAATTAAGATAACATGCTGAAATTTTATAGTTTGACAATTATCATCAGCTTTAACTAGAATCTTTTATCAAAGATTACTGTGAGTTTTTCAAACGTTAGTTTCGTATTAGCAATCTCTACCAGAGTTTTGAATATATTGTAGGTACAGGAATCGATTTTGACAATTAATGCGGTGGTTTATTAGATGTTTGGTTGATCGTTCTTTGAAATTCAAAACTTGAAACGTTCAAAAGGTTAAGTCTTTTAACACTTAGCTTACCTGTTTGAGCTCACTATCATCGCCATTATGTGCCACAGGTCAAGACATAAAATTAAACTATGTTCGAATAATTTCGACAAAAATCAAATCTGTTTCTATTTAAATAAAATAAATCAAATAATTCATCAATCTTGAAATTATAGTAAATTCGAAAATTAATGAAAATTTGATTTAAATTGCAACATAGTAAATTCTTATGTTCCGAAGAATAATTAAGTCAAAACTTCATTATGTTTTTTGAATTAGATTTAAATGAAAAATTTGAGATTGAAAGTTGACAAAAAGTTCAAATTCATGGTTTATAATTTTGTTGTTTTTTAATTTGAGAATTTAGAATTTCCTCATAAATTTTTGTCTTTATTGACACAATGAATTTTATTGAAGCACAAAGATATTGACAATTATTAAACTTTCCATCATGAAATCAAAATATTTTTAAATTTTAACCCAACATTACTTCTTTTAACTGTTAGATTAATATCGATTTTGCTGACGAAGTATCTTTACAATGGCATTAAACTAAATTCTGTTAAAATTTTACCTGATAATCATATATTTATAATCGCAACTAATTTCATTATCACAAATAAGCGTAAGAATAATATCCTCAAAATATAATTAAATCCGTTTTACTTTGAAAAAATATGAATTGGAAGATAATACTAAAAGTTAAATTCAATACATATATATTCGACCAATCTAAATAATGGCATGGGGATCACTTTTGATACTTTTACCTAAAGTTAAAATTTTAAGAAGATAAATTCGATAATATATTAATGTACTCATGGACGAAAAAATTTGAAGCATTTTTATGATAGTGGGATTTCTTGTGTTATATCCTTCTCGTTGATGTTTTTTGATATTATCGAAGGATACCTCAATTTATTCTTAATTGCATTCTCTCAAAATATGTGAAAATTGTTTCGTAGATTTTTAGAATTACACAAAGATATCAGCGATTCTGTGATTCTATAGATGGAGATTTTAAGTTTAATCAACAAACAAAAACAGATTCCTTTAATTTATCGTGATACAAATTTTTTTATTCAAATGTAAAAATTTATTAATTGCTGTGTTTATTTGTTAATAATCTTTTAAATCGTAATAATACGCGAGAAGAAAAATGATTATCAATTTATTTCGTCGAAGAATAATAAAGCCATACATAAACTTAAAACTTAAGATTGATTTTTTATTAATATTGACCTATAAATTATAATTTTATGAACAGTTAACTCGTTAACTTTTCGCAGTTGTGAGAAAAGGGACACTAAATTTTTAAAGTAGTTTTGATTACTAATTTGATACAGAGTTAGAAAAAAGTTTTGTAAAAGAATTTAATCGACTTTAATAGAAATGCATTTGATTTATGATCTTGTATGAGTTATTTTAAAATATAAAGAAAAAATAATTTATGAGGTTACAAATTTCCAAAATATAAACACAAACCAACGAAAACAACATTTATAGACTCGATTTATCAAATATATGAACCCTATAATCTTATATTAATGAGCCTAACTGTTTAATATCTAAGGGTTAATTATATTCTTTCAACAATTAAAAAAACACTTTGAATGTGATCTACCATCAAAAAGTACTCCAAGAGAATGATAAAATATTAAAAAACATATATTCGAATATTAAGGAATTTTTTGGAACTCTGGAATTTAAAGTTACATCCAAAAAATAAATTTACTATTTTACATGTGTTTTACTTATTCAAAAATACGATAAAGAACATCGACTTTGTTTTTCTAATTTACATTTCATTGCAATATTTAAGTAAACAATTTGTAGAATTCTAAAAATAATTTGAGAATCGTATATGCGCATTCTCTATTATTCTTTTTATTCACATATTTTTATAAAATGAGAATTATTTTAATACAATTCTTAAAACTTTGTAGCTTCAATACTTTATCAAATTTTGCATTAAAATAAAATTTGAATTTACGAACAATATGATAATATCTATTCATAATTTAAATGTTTTAATATTTAGTTTTTATATGTTAAAATCGACTCATCAACTATCATTAAACTTTTAGCTAATTTAAAAATATTTTTAATGGCTGTTTTTCAATTTTGTATTTTGTTTGTTGAATAAATAATGCATTCCTGTTAAATTTATTTGTAACATCAATAATTATTTTTATCCAATGTAATTAAAAAAAATAATTTTGGTCCTCTTCTAAACTAAAATTATTCTAATTTAAAGAAGATAATTTTGAAATCAAATTCTAAATTTAGCACTGACATGGAATTAAGACTTTAAAATTCATAGATAAAAAAGTGATTTAAAATCAATAAACTTATTTAATAATTGATAAAACCATTTTAATCCAAAATTTCATTAATTAGTGATGCTATTTCTGTGATTCTATTTTTATCAAGCTAAAATTAACAATTTACAAGTGTAACACACATATTTCGATCGCCATAAGCATTAATGTTAAATAGATGTTAGTAAATTATTAATTTATCTGTCGTGAAAAATGTAACTTATTTAGAATGCATTTTTCAAGCATAAACTCGAATTTATAAATTGAGAATGAATTTACGCCACATGTAACCGCTTTTATTTATTATGGCTTATTTGAAAGTTCAGATTCTTTTTCAAATTTTTATTTCATACTTAATGTGGGACTCAATTCAAGGTAACTTATAATTTATATTTTTCTGACTGATAAAAATTATCCTATGAAAATAAATTATGATGTCAAAGTTAAATTTTCAAATTAAAACATGTTTAATCATACAAAGTATATACATTTTTTATTCATTATTTTTCCCTGAGTAGAGATTAAATTTAACTATATGTTAAATTTACCACAAATTTCTTTTGTGTTTGTTGATATTCGATCTTTTCTATCATATAAAAAGACCTCACGAGAAATGATTATTTTTATTTTTTTAGATTTTTAAAACAAGTAAGACATGAAATTCTAACTTTTATGCTCAGAGTGATTTTTATCAATATTACCCATTCTATTGAATATTACATGATTCTCAGAATTATTAATTTTTTATCACACAGTTCTGTAAAATATACTATCACGAGATATTTTCAATGTTATATTTTCATAAAAATTCTTATTATTTTAATATTATTGTTTGATATCTTTTTAACCAAAATAATTTGAAAGATATTTTACATCGACAAAGATTTCTGAGTTCAGATATATGATTATAGTTTTTACACCATCAAAACATGTCAATAATATATAATTATATTTATCCGTGTAAGATGTTTATTTATGATTTAAGTCTTATGAAATTTTAATTTTATTTTAAAATCTCAATTTCAAAGAGTAAAAATTTAGTTTACATCGTTGAAAAAGACAAAGATGTTGCAAGCGTTGGAGACACCATAAAATTTTCTCTGGGATGGAGCGATACACGTCCAGTTACTATTCCTGGCCGCATTCCTCATTTTATGGAGTATTTACCACAAGTTTACGAAGTAATTGTTTTTTGAAAAATTTGAATTCAAGAATAGACTCATATATAAAAGATCATCATCGAAACACATGGTGGTTGTGTACTGTCTATCGCAAAACGGGTGAAAAAATTTATCACATGAGCATGTATTCGTCATTTATTTATTCGTGCGATATTAATTCGACAACTTTTCACTCTTTGCGATATTCCTATTTTGCTGATAAGATATTTCATTTTGTCATTGACAACCATTTTAGAGTTAACACAAATATTAAAATGAGTATGATTGTTGTAACTAATTAGATTTATACGTATCCAATGTTTATAAGTCGAAAGAAGATAATTGCCTTTCAGGTAAAATCATATCAAACATACTTCAGGTGATATGTACAACTTTACAGAAAATTTTGAATTACAAATAAACCAAGATATTTTAAATGAAGGATGGGAGCAGGGAAATATTTTCGCATGCAGATATCAAGGAGGATGTAGGATCGAATCGAACTGTTGGGACAATTTTACATTCGAAACAATATATTTTACGCGAAATAATCATACATTATGTAAAGAGTCAGAATCACAGCGTTTTGGGATTCACCGTTGGAATTCATTTATACAGAGGAAGGCAAACATTGACCTGTTCAAAAATGATCATTCCTAATTGTTATTCTTTTCATTATTTAAGATATGATATCTATTGAGTCATGTTCATCTAATGGAATAAAATTAAAGCATAAAAATTACACAAACTACGATTTCGAGATTCGTTCACTGAAGGACTATGGAAATGGAGAATGATTCTTTAGTCTGTTATCGGAATAAAATAAATTGTGAATTCAATTCAACAAACTCAATTTTTGAATTTGCCAATTTCTCCTTTATCAAATTTAAGAAGTCGATTACGAGTACTCAAATCGCCTTTTTTGTGTTGTTCAATCTTCCCGACAAAACAATAAAACTAGACGATATTGTTTATGAGTTAGGTACAATTTTCAATATAATTTAAGATTTGACAAATAATTGCAATCTTCATGAAGGTAGATTGTTTTCGATATTTCTAGTCACAACAACTCCAATTTATATCTCTAAGAGTACAAGACCTCAAACGACTTTAAAACAAGAATTCGATGGTAATAAATGTTATTTTATCAGATATTAAAAATGATAATGAGTTATCTATTAAGAATGTTGATGATGATTATGAGGAGAACCAAAAATTCAAACTTTAACAAACATCAATTTTGAATTTCATTCAAAATATACTGAGAGTACTGCAAGGATAACGGTTGATAATTCTTTGAGTACAGTAGAATGTATTATATTTACACATAAATAGACCACCTCACAACAACTGAACCAATTTTATTCACTGAAGCAACGAATGATAGTCTGTTTGGACATGGTTCTTTAGGCCTAACCCATGAACAGAATTATGAGAAACTTAACTTGTCAAATGACACAGAACAAAATATGAATTATTCGACAACAGAAATGCCAATAATTTGGTTATACAAAGAATATATAAGTATGCCTGTGATAAATACCAGACGATATTGCAAATTCTAGCAATTCTTCATTTTTCGAGAGGAACGAAAATATTTCATCTCCCCAAAAGTTAGGATTATTTGCGCCTCCTACTTTGGATGATACTATGATCAATTCGAAGCATTTAAACGATTCAAAAGATAATTCGAATGCTATATTGAACAAAAAGAATGTCTCAATCACGCCCTCAAACTCATCTACGATCGAAGAAGAAATTAAAAGTATCATTATTTATAAATTAGTTTTAAAAGACAGTGTTTCTACGCCATTCCGAGCAATTCCTCACGAAGATGAAAAGTCAAATATAGATTCTGCTCGAAGTAGATTGCATGAAAAATTAAATTTGATAAATCTCCACGAAAAAAAGTATAACATATAACTTTTAAATAGCAAACTAAGTGATTCAATCAAAAATCAGACAGACCCTAATTTAAATAGTAATCAGAATTTATTTCTTTAGAAATCTCACAAAGGAACCTGATGGTAGTGGCGATTGTCCTCTTTACGATAATTTCGGCTATCTTTATTGTGTTAGTAAAATAAATAAAATAAGATTGAACATTTCGAAAACATTTGGGTGAACACTCAAAAATATAATAAACTGACAATTCAATTATTTTAAAAAATTTTGTACAATAGATATTTAAATCTTACAAAGCTTCTATAATTTTATTGAATTTTTAAAATGTCTTCGAGTGAGTTGAGTCCAAGAATTTTTATTTCTCGAAATTTATATCCTTGAAACAATATGCTTATAAGTTTTCATTCGAACTGTTGATAAATATTTGAAGTTACACAAATATAGAAAATGTATTTTAGAATAATTATTATGATCTATGGCATGATTTGATCATTACGCTTCTGTCGCTGTTCAAACTCTATCAAGTTCATTTTGCTGTATTCATTGTGATAGATAAAATATTTTGTAGATTATAAGTGCTTATAGTTTAAACTGCAAAATTTTGATGAAAACTGAAAAGTTCACTTGTCTGAAGGGTCTGTGAAAATTATTCCAAAAATATATAAATTGTATGATGTCAACTGGTTTAGAGAGCTTTTAGGACAGCAAAATGATTAAAATCTGGCTAATATGTTTATAAAAGAATAAAATATATGTTAAATTAATTTCAAATTCATCTTGTATATCATCAGTGTGAAGAAAATAAATAATTTACAAAATTAATATCTGAGTCAGAGTTTTATAATAAATAAAGGTGGAATTTAACCAAACTACAACCTCACCTATTCATCATTTATAAAAGTAGTCTATATCTCTTTACATTTAGATATTGGTAACTCATCCCAAGAAAAGCCAAATGATTTAAAAGCTATAAAACTTTCTGAGATAAACAGTAATGATTATTACCGTTATTCTTTTAAATTTTGATGTTATCATTTTGGAGCCTTGATTTTAAAAATAAATGCAGAAAAGTTAATGCTTTAACATACTTTAAGACTACATTGGGATCGAGATTCTATGTGAATAAAATTTGTATAAAATATGTTTGATAGAATAACCTCTTTTATTAGTCGAATGATATTTTAACACTTGTCAATGAATATCGAGAAATAAGTTAGGGAACAAACCAAAAACCTGAAATTTTATCAGAATTTTGAAATTACAGAGAGATTATGACAATCGTTCATTAAGATAAACCCACAATTTTTCTCAGTCAAAATTGTTGTTTCTTTGTATTTCAAGTAAAAAAGATTTTTTCACTTTTGATCTTCGCTGATTCTGTATAAAATATTAAACGAACAATGAGATCTTATGAATATAAATTTAACTAAGTAAATTTAATAAATATACCTTAAGAATCATCTTTGCTTTAATATCAGAAAACAAGTTGGAGCTTATATTCTATCCCATAATTTTAAGGATGTGAGATAATATTAATGTCATTAAAATTTGAAAGATATAGAAATTCAAAATTATAAAACATTACGAAATTTCGTATTATGTATTAACAGCACTTTTTAAAGATTCCCCACCATACATGTGTAAAAAATTCTTAAAATATAAGAAACACTTTTTGAAATAAATATTTTGTGCTTGTCTAAAATTTATCAAAAATATAAAATAAAGATAAAATAAGAGCATTAATGAAGAAATAGAATCACTCATATAGAATATTATTTGTTAAACGTCGTTTGAAATTTATACAAATAAATCTTAATTGAAAATATTTGAATTTATAATACAGCTCAAATTTATAATCTTTCAAATAGAATTAAAACTAGATTGTGATTCCGAGGATTTTCATTCTATTTCTAAATATTGAAAGTGTCAAGTCGTTTTCCTTTACGTCTGACCTACTTTACATTATTTATCAAAACCGACCTGTAAATTAAAATTCACATTTAACTCTCTAATCTGTAGAATTTACTTTTATACTTTTAAATAAAGTTTTTCGATTTTGATAAAAAATAATCATATATTGTTTTCAATTTAATTTGAATGCGAATTTATTAATTTAAATCAGATTAGATGAAATATGAGACAAAATTTAACAAATTAATTTGATTTGTTTACATTTTTCAATTTTTAGGCCATCTTGAAAAAGCATCCTGCTCTCAAATCCTTCTTCCCATTCAGCAATCATAAAAAATTATATGTGAAACTTTTAATAACGTATCACATTGTTAACAAATCCCAATTGATACTTCGTAATATGACAACACTAGCTTATAACATAATTAATGAGTTAACGATTTCTGAACGAAATGTAAAGAACTTAAAACTTTTAGGTTGTGTATTATAAAAAAAATGTATGACACTTTATATGGGAAGCCTTACCGACATTTAAGTAGTTATTAAACTTAAATGCACCACATGAGTAAAATACTATAAAATTCCTAAAATATTTACAGAATAAATTATTTTTAATATATTTTAAATAAAGTAATCTAAAGTGTAAATTATGATTTAACCCTTATGTTTATGAATTTAGTATATTCATGATTATTTTGAAAGCTATAAACTCAAATGGAAAGCAAATATGAATTTTTCAAAAGATTCAGCAAAAATTAATTTTTATTGGAAGAGCCAACTTGTAAATTATAAAGCTCACTCCTTCATCTTTAAAATAGATTGATATAATTCAATATTTTTGTTTTGACATCTTCTCATTGTATTATCGAATTTAACATTTAATAAAACCAAATTCTTGCCATTCTAAAAAACAAGGAAATTTGATAGATTTGACAAGTTCGTGTTTATCCTCAAACATTTACAGAATTATCAAAAGAAGAAAATTGTAATGGAAGGTATTTTCACAATATATTTAGATTTGAGAAACGCATCTGGGTTTCATGAAAATTTATATTTTTAATTTTGTACATTTGAGATATTAGGCTGTTCACAAATTTTTCAAACTTATTGATTTCAGCAGGCCATGAAAGTTTATTTAATTTTAATTTTTCACTTTAAGAAGCATTTAAGATCAAGAAAAGTTCCCTTTATTATCAAATTATGTAAACCACAGACATGTAAATTAAGAATTATTTGTATATTTATTTAAAATTTTTTCATCAAATAGACATTAATCGTGAATTGCTAAATTTTGGAAATTATCAATAAATCATAAAACCCGATATAGTTATCGTTCCATCATTGATTATTTTAAAACAATCAGACGTGCACAAAGAATTTTAATCAAGTCCAAAACTTATAAAAACAAAAACCATATCGTTCAACGTGCGAGCAAGCCGTGATGCAAATGAATTAAATTTATTATTTTCTTGATTTTTAAAGCTTATTAATATTTTAGTCTCCTAATTATCTTAACAATTTAAATATTATGCTCGTTTTAATATGTTTCAGATGTAAAAATTTAAAACTACGCTGACTATCCCTACAAGGCTCAGATTCTTGTCGTTTAGCAACGTTTAAAAAATATTTTCATTTCTGAAAGCTATTTTTCAGTATTATTTCCAAATTACGTTGAAATTCATAAAAAAGGTCATTTAAAATTTTTGTAAAGTTTAATATTTTGTAAGTTAAGTGGAGTTTTATCATTAAAATGTACACAACCGATTGAAGTAAAAATTCCGAAATGAAAGACTCTTTCAATTATCATTTTCTCCGTATTAAGATATTTAAAAGATAAACATAAAAATGCAAACCACACATTTTTTGAAAGATAATTTTTAAAAAAGATAAATTTCAAATGTGAATATAAAATAGTAGAGTATATTGAACAATCTTAAATTTCATTTTTAGAAATTTTTTCCTCCCTTAACTGATATTTTTTGCTTTTATTGATTTTAAATTACAAAATTTAATCAATATTGCGTTTTATCCTCAAATTTGTGAATTTTAGAAAATCGATGTCTCAAAGGTATATATTTTGTGATTTATATTTGTAGAAAATAACGGATGTATCAAAACTTTGTCAATTATTGTTTTTAATACGTATTCATTTCCTATTTTGGTTGAGTCTTTAAGGACTATTAAAAAGGATAATTTTGTACTGAACGTTCAAAATTCTTGATTCGAACATTTAAAACAATTTATTTTTATCATGTTCCGTCACTGTAGCATCATGGGAAGTATTTGATCATTTAATAACGCGTAGGAGTATTCAGTCGTTTGCTGCTTGTGGAGTATGTCACGGCCAAATTGTTTTATACTCTAATGTGTTGTATGGTTTCGAGTCTCTAGATGGTTATTTATTGTCAATAGTTTCATACAATCGGCCAGTTCGTTTCATGTTCTGCCTCGAAATATACAATCTGATGAATTGAAAGAAACAGCTAGAATTGCTTTACACGTTCAGATCTAGGAATAAATATAATTATATCCTTGTTAATTTTCATAATTAACGATTAATTTTATAAAATTAAAATCAACCTAAGTTCTCTCGAAGTATGAATTTTCAAAATTTTACCATATCTGATTACTCAACATTGAAATTGCAACATGTAACATCAGAGCCATTAAATTTCCTAAAAAGTGATGTGTATTGTTTGGGGAAAGTATAAATGTAACAATTAGATAGATAGAAATGTACAATCAAAATTAAAAACAACAATCATGATGGTACCCCTCAAAAAGTGAAATTTCGCTTTTCTTTGGTATTTTCCGAAAACCTATGTGAATTGTATATCCTATCAATAAATATTTTCAATGAAATAAATTAAGAATCCATTTTCCGATAATTTTTGAAATAATTATGATTTGTTAACTGAAATCGTTCATATATTCACTAAATTCTTATTATATGCTAAAAGAGTCTTCAAATTCACATTTAATAATAAATGAATGGATTTTAAAACTCGTTGAAATATTCCTGTTTAAATCATGAGGATATTTAAAATTGGAAAGAAAATGATAGCATCAGATATTTTAAAGCATTAACACATAAGTAAGTGTGGTAACAAAGAGTTCGTGTCTTTTCATGATTGTTTGCCCATCTATTACTCACATTAACTTCTAAAAGTAAAATCAAAATGAGAGCTTTGAAAATTTCCTTAAATATGAAATTTAAATGAATAGAGTACCATAGCACTTTCATAAAAATTTCAGTTTTTCTAAGAGTAGATTGGCAAAGGACAGTAGAAAGAGGTACGTAACATTCCTTATAAACATTTAGATACGTTTAAGAATTTATCGGTGAAATTAGTGAAGTAAAAATGATTGAATTATTCCACCTGGAAGGATAAATCATCCCTGTTTAACTTCTTCCTTATGGAGTAATTGAAAGTTTTAAATCCATGAATTAGACAGTGTTATCAATTATGCGTTACTTTTTATGAAAATTAAATAAATCATTTTTATGTCACAAAAAGAAAAGTTCAGCATTTTTGAAAGCATAAATTTTATCAAATATAAAATATTAATAAATTTTAAGAGGATAAATATGAAAAACTTTTAAGACACAAGAGTTTCGTTAAGTTTCTTTCAAGCTTCATCAAATGTGAATCGATTAAATTTATTGTATTTATTATAATTAAGTTTGATGATAAAAAGTACCTTAAAAATCAAAAATGTACAATCACAAAAGAAATTTTTTTGACACATATGAACAAGGTGAATTCAGAAATAATGAGTTTTCTTTTAGAGAAGTTTAAGAGTACTTATTTAATAGTAATATATACCGTTCTTTTTGTTCCATTAATGTATCATATCGATGTTCGTCTCAGTTTAAAATGGAAAATCAAACTTTCTCCCTTCAAAATAGACCCCTGGTTTAAAAAGTAGGCAGACTGTAAAAAGGGTTCAAAGTCAAACCTTAGTTGATTGAGATAATTTTTAACGGTAAAAAATTCAGATTGAGTGGGCATCAAAATTAAGCTACTTTTTTGTTTAAATTTAAATTTTATATCTGTGAAATGGTATTTATTAGATCACAGTCTAAATACATAAACATTTATAAACTTTAACACCATACGTTTTTTATTAATAAATACAATATGTATGAAAAAAGGACAATCTAGATAACTATTGTCGTTGGTTTAAATGATTTTTATTTTGGACATTCATGGAGCCAAGAAAAGTATATTTTCCTGCAATAAGGTGCTAGTTTTTATCAATTATATCGTAACAAAATTTGACTAGTTTCCTTAAAAGTCTTTATGGATAGATTTGAAGTACAGCTGTCGTGATATTCCTCATTTATTGAATTATGACGATAAATCGAGATTTATTATTTTAAATTTATTACATTAACCTTAAGAGAGTTGAAATATAAAACATAAAAATGTTTAAAAGTTTGACATTTTACCGACACTAATGCATGTATACACTATAAGTAATGTGAGGCAGATACCAAAAATGATAAAATTCTTTTGTTTTTAGGGAATCTAAGAAATAAAATTCTGAAAATTGCCATATTTTCAAAGATGACCACGTCAGAATGAATAGCATGAAGCATCTGAGAATAAAAAAAGATTCAAAATGAGGTTAAAATCAGTTAGATTATTGTGAAAAAATTTTTATACAATTCTTGAACAACACAAAGACAATAAATCAAACATATTCAGTTTTCGTGGAGTTAATGAAACAAGAACAGTAAAAAAGACCAGCAAAAGAATCACTTCCTTCAAAGTTACCAAAAAGGAACATTCTTCTTATGAAAAAAGAAACACAATTTAATTTACAGTGTTACATATAGTTGATCAAGTATGTTTGATTTAACCTTGTCAATACTCATCCTTTCAAATGTTATAAATTATCATTTATCGGTTCACGTGGAAAGATTTTTGACTGGTTTAGATACTTCTAGACACATTTTTAGACACTGACATCAACACACCTGAAATGGAGTTGTTTCTTCAAGTGTTCATATCTTTAAAGAATTGTTGAAAGAAGACTATTGAACCTCATTTTTAAAAATTTTTGAAACAATGATAAATAATTTTTGTTTTTATTTCTTAAAACTACGGAGACAATTTAATATGTATTCGTAAAAATATATATTTCTTTGATTATCGCAACCATTAAAGTTGATACATTTCCAAATCTATTATCTAATTTTAAGTTAAATTTTAAAAACAATATTTGGGTTATTTAGTAAAGATTGAAAAAATCTATTTAAAATATTTCTTTTATTAAACATTTGATTTTTTTAAATGTTCAAAACTGTTTCAAAAATTTAAGGGCTTTTTTATTTCCCAGCCTGACAAAGAAAGGGGTTTTAGATAAAGTAAATTATACATGATCAGCGTTGGCGTATACCTAAGAGTGAAGTTAATTCCATTTTTAAACCGATCCAGTTTGACACAAAAATTCAATCTTAAGCACGAAGTATAATACCTTAAAATTCACGCTCTACTTTTATCCGTTGCTAGTGTGAAGATATGGGCTCAAAACAAACTGCGATTTTAGATTTTGAATTGAAACAAATTCGTATTTTGTTTAATTTACAAAGGTAAAAAGTGTTTTAAAACAATATAATTTAGAAAGAATATCTTTTACAATTTAATCATGCCAAATAAAATTTTTAGGTTGTTTTAGGAAAGTTTAACATTCAGATCTTTCCATATTACTAATATAAATTATAAAAATATTTTTTAAATTTATGCTATCTTAGGTGAAGATAAATGTAAAATTACACGAATTATAATTGCTAGTATATTCGATTGTTGTTCTTGATAATTATTTAATTTTTATTCAATAACTGCATTCTTTATTTTCAATAAAAACGCGCTTGTGGTATAAATAAACAAATTTTTCATGCCATTATTGGGCCTGTATAACTTAATAGATCTTGATTGAGACCAGTTTTGAAAACGTTTCAACAATAGGTTTTTAAATTTCTTTGTATAAGTTAATAAATCGTCATAATAAAGGTTGGTTCTTTCAAGGTTAAAACTCAAACATCACAATAATTAATTTCATATGGTTTTCATTCTGATAAAAATTAAAAAAAAATTTCCTCAAAAACAAGTTTCAAAATAAAAGAATAATTTGAAAATATCTGTGTGGAGATTTACTCAAATATAAAATTTCAATACTATCTCATCGTTTTTTGATTGGGTCAAATTTTTCAAATATTTATTCAATTTCTTTATTTTGACATTGAATTTGATAAGACATTAAATCAATAGATTTACAAAAAAGTTTCGTTTGAGGGAATAGTTTAAAGCCATTACAAAAACGCATGCTAGATGTATTTCTGAGGTTAACTCAAATATATACCATCTTTTCTCTTAAAGTCAGAACATCATAATCGAATATTTCATGCAAAAACATACCCTAATAAACTTGAAATAACTTAATCATATAAATCATTTGAGAAACTAATTTTAGGCTTTAATTTCACGCTTTCTTGATCATTTGTACGAATTATCAAATTTCGTATATTTTCGCGCTTTCGTGGGTCACGTGGATATATTCGAATTAGTCTTTAACAGTTTTTCAGATTTTGATGATTTTCAAATGCAACAAATATAACTATCTTAGAAATAGTTCACCATCGGTTTAAATACCAAAGAGATAACTTGGGGAAGAAAACTCAAATTAGCGGGTTTATTTTCAAAAAAAATAAAAAATTGGCTCAGAGTGTGAAAGAAATAACTTTTAAAACGATTTTATTTGTTTAAAAACCCCACTATAGTGAATTTCTTATGAAAATATATTTTATAAATTTATACCATTAAGGAGATGTTTTTTCTTGTTTAAAATAATAATGTGAATGATCGACAAAAATTTATGTTGAGTGATATATTTTTAAATCATATGTAGAATGACTAAAAAGAAAAAGCGCGCTAGAGCTGAGATTAATACATTAAATTCTAGGAAAAAAAACTAACGAGGACGAATGATGGTGGATTTCGACCTTATGGCGGTATCAAACCGATTAAATTGTGAAAACTGACCGAGATTATTCAACACTGTTGAACAGCAGAGTTTTTGAGAGATAAAAAAATTTACGGTGTTTAACAAAAAACCATCTGAAGAAAAATTAATTGAATTATTTTAACTCATAAGTTTCCCATGACGCTTTTATTTCGTTCTGTAAATTCTAAGAGGCATAATTGTTGTCTGGAGATGACTCAGAAGATTTTATAGCGTGGATAATGTCACTCCTGAAGTCAGCACGACCAGAGCTTTCGGCACACGAAAACGATCTCTTTGTGAAATAAAACCTCTAAAAGTCCCTCCCTGAAAGTGGCTCATCTGTTATGGTGATATTTGATTGTATTTTCTTTTATCAGGTTATTTAAAATGCGAAAGTATCTCTGAGTTAAAATATCTTACATGTTTCAAAAAGCGAATTTGTCCGCATCGTTGTCACAAAAAAACTGGAAGAAATAAATGCGCTCAAAAGCATAAAATCATTTAAGTCTGAATATGAAGAGATGAAAAAACGTTTGAGGATAGAAATTGCCATATCTGAAGGGGATAAAACAAAGCCAAGGGAAAACGATGAGAGACGTGGCAGAGTTAATCACTCGACTTATAACTTTAAAGCAGGCATATATTGTTACATGTTCCACGAGAAGGTAACTTTTCCTTCGAATGAAATAGAAACGATAAACAAATAAACTCTACCTGTAATATCGTAACAATTATGTTAAATTTTAAGATTTTTAAAAAAAGTAATCGCTTCTTAACTGTTCGAATTCGAGTCAAAACTTAATCTTTATGCCCGAGATGAAACACGAGCAGGTATATGTTGAATCAATCGATTTTCTTTAAACATGAGAAAACGGCCCTCAAAAATTACATGTGAGTAAATGAATGGAGATTAGACTAACTGAGATTAAAAGGTAAAGCTACACTTCATGATTAGCAATCGTATTTGCAGTGGTCTTCAAATTTCCAACAATCTGAAGTTCGATTTGATTTTTGCAAAGATTTCAAAAGTCATTTCACATCAAAATTGACCTCAATTTAAGAAACATACTTTAGATTCTGTTTGCTAATGTTATGAGTTATGGGTTCAAAAATAATCGTAACCACGTGCTAGTTATGTCCAGGAACTCAATCACCGCCAACTGAATTCAAACTCGTCTGTATTTTCTAAGTCTTAACTGATATTAGATTTACTGATGCGATCAAACCCCCATATTGAAACAAAATTTAGAAACCCTGTTTTAATAAATCCATATCTTATTTCGGTCAACTATAAAGACGAGATGAATATACAACTTGACCAAATGTTATCTGCTTGAACAATAATTAATAACAATATTAATTAGTTAAAACCAGATATTTTCGAAAAGATTAATATGGAGTTTTTAAACCCTGGATAGATTAAAATAGATTAAACTGTGTAACTATATTAGAGAAGAATACACTCCCACATGTTGATTCAATGTGCAAATGGTTATCAGAAGTTGAATATTTTACGACTTTTGATGTAAATGTGGGTTTTTTGCACGTTGCTCGAGATGAGAGTTTTTAGCTCACGACAGCTTTTTGCCTTTCACCAGATATGCAAACGCATCATTTCAACATCATGACGTTCGGCCTCACAAACGCACCAGCCAATTTAAACGGCTAAAAAACAAAATAATAAATAGAATTGAGGGTTATGCATACTATTCAGACGACGTCTTAAATCATGCAGAACTAACGAAAAATACAATCGTATACGCTAAAATGTCCAAATTTTTTTAAAATTTAATATAAAATTTAACGAGGATAAATTTCTATCCGGTTTTGAATGAACTCTCTTATCTAAGATTGACACTTAATAAATTCTCGATACGGTCAAATAAATCAAAAATGGAAGCCATTGTCAACTGGAAAAACCAGAGGATTCTAAAAAAATGTTCTCTTTAAGGCCAAAGTTAATTATATCAGTCGCTCTTAACAGAATTTTGTTACATTGCAGAACCTTAAATAAACTTTTACAACATAGCATCCGAAGAATTGGAATGAGGTATGCCATGAATCGTTCACAAAACGTATAAACTTGATGGCGAATTTACCCTCCTTTGGAATTACTGAAGCAAGAAACCATTTTAACTCACAACAGACTCCTCTGAAAAGGCGGCGAGTGCCTTTCCATGTCAAAATTTTAATGGCATTGACGATCCTAGTGTGTTTAAAAGTCAGCTATAAAGTTCAGCCCAGACAAAGACCTGACAATTGGTAAAGAGTGCTGCGGAATAGTTTGGGCAGCAAGAAAAGTTCACGTACTACCGGGAGGGTTAAAACTTAACTGTGTCGCGGATCACAATCATCTAACCTTCTTGAAATCTTTGAACGAAGTTAGATGTAGGAGAACGAGATTGTCATTAGAACTTGCAGATTACTATGATGAAACTTAATTTATCCCTGGAGATTAAAATATTGTCTTCCACGCATTATCCAGTTCATTGACAACTTTTGATTTCGAACCTTTATGCAACATTAAATAGAGGAGGAATAGAAAGAGCCATCCTAGAAAGCATTCGAGAAAGGATAAAAATAATAAAGGATATTTTTTGTGAAATATGGAATTTTTAACACTTTCTATGGAATATTGAAAGAAAAGGAAGTCCTCAAACCGTGCCAGATTACTTGAGTTTTGAAGTTTTTGCAAAGGTTCAATGTGATATACTGTCCCATTCCCTCATAGATAAAACATTTGACAACTTTAGCACACGATTCTACTTTAAAAAAATTAAAACGACATTTCTGACTGGATCAGTAAATGCGAAGGTTGTAATGTTAAAAAATGTAGGAACTAAAGTTATTGAGCTGAGGTAACACCTTAAGAATCCGGTGAGAGATTTTTAAGATGGCATATAGATTTTCAACGAATCCTCAAGACAAAAAATACTGTTATAAAAACATAATTGTTGGAATTGAAGCATTCCGTAAATTTGTTGAAGTGAAGGTCATTCAGCCTCTAACAGCTGAGAATGCTGCAAAATTTATTATGGTTAACGTCAAGTCTATATTAGGTATTCTGAGCCATATACAAACTAACCAAGACACTCAGTTTGAACCTACTCTTATCAATTATCTTTGTACTACTCTAGGAATTAGGAAAACAAGGTGTACGTCCTATCACTAGATTGGGAAAATTAAAATAGAAAGGTTGAATAGGACCATTATAGAGGCAGTCAGGAAACATATTAATGTTGACAAAAATGTTTGGGATGAGCATCTTCAAGTTGTTGTAGTTTCAATAAGATGAGCTAAAAATTCATCAACCGGTGATGTACCTTACGTGAGAACCATTGGCAAAGATATCACTGATTAAGTTACATTGACTTATGTCAGTAAGGTCGAAAGTTCTAACTATCGTATCTATGTCCAGAACCTTTCTAAATAAATTTTGAAACATGAAGATAGCGCAAAATTATCTTTGCTGCAGAAAATCTAAGAAACTTACTACAACTCAAAAATTACCAAAAGGGTTTTTCCTCTGATGACAAGTTTATTCCCAAAACATTTCTCTTAAAATGTCAATCAATAAGTTATAAGGGGCTTTTAATTTAAAATCAGAAGAAAACCTAAACTATGTTATTTGCAACAGCTTATACCCCAATTATGAAAAAGAGTTTTCTATAATTTATTCTTTCATGGCGAAAAAACGACAGGGAAAACGGTAAGCTTACACAGCCGAAAACTAACAATCAAAGCAAAAAAAGAACAACAAAACTCCGTATAGGGGACAACCAGCAATCCAAACGACCTCAAAGGTTTAAGATAAAAGCAAAAATAGTAATGGTCAATTTTGCGATGAAGGAGTTGAATGTAGAATGACGATTAAGTACGTGCGCACTTGAGATTATATAAATATGCCAAATTATAGAACGTTTTTATGACACGTCATATAAATCATTCAAACCTGGAAAATTGTTCTCTTTTTAACAAACATCAAATATAAGCAAGTATCTCCTAGATAAAAATGGGTTCACGGGTTAAAGTTGAAGGGCGAATAATCGTTTAAATCCATTTTAGAAGGAATGAATAAAATTGAATTTGTAAGTCACAAATACTTCATTCCGAATTCAACCACCACAATAAAACTTTAAATATATTTAAACAGGGTTTCAAATCATTATTTTATTCGATTCATATTAAAAGTTATTAAAATTTATTATTATTTAAATTTCAACCAGATACAAAAGAAAATATGTTTTATTCTTTCTCCATGCGAATTGATATTGGACTCAGTAAGAAATGTGCTATATATGTCAAATTATCGTAATTTTAACCAATACGTAAGATATTAACAAAAATATATCAATCTAATAACTCAAATTTTCCTTTTCGGCTTTCATATTTTAATTGATTTAAGAAGTATTATATTTCATTGGTATTTGTTTCTCACATGGCTTTACCTAAATTCTGATAACCATATCCATTTTCAGTGTGAAAAATATTTTTTTGAGAAATAATTTTGAAATATATTCACAACACATGTAGATATTTTATAAATTTCTCAGTCGTGTTTACTGATGAATAAATCTGATAAATTGAATATATTAGGTACAGAACGTTAAACTTCAAACTTAAACAAATTAATTTCCCCAAATCCCATGAAAATTGAAATACATATCATTTCAAAGTTTATTTTAGTTTTATATGAAATAATATAAAAATGTGTTGCTTCATGATATTTACCAAAAGTTTATTTAGCTGTTATATGACAGTATAAAAAAGTATAAAATTTTTATTTCACAATTTTACGTGTATTAAATTTTTCTAAGAATCGAACAAACTTATGAAAGGATGAAATATTAAAAACTATTTCTGAAAAAACATTTAACATTTTTTTTAAACAAATGTAAGTTCAACACTAAAAGTATACCTATGTTGTTTCTTCATTCCTTTTACAAAATTAAATTGACAGGTTAAACAAAAAATGTAACTAATTTGAATTTTTGATAACCATATAGAGCTGCATATCATTGAAGTACACATATAATTAACGTCATCAGAAGTATAGTATCTTTTAAAGAAGTTAATTGGGAAACATGTTTGAGATAATATTTTTGGTTCAAAACTTAAATATAATAAAATTTTTCGTTATTCAATGGGTTTAAAATACATCTTAAATTAAAATAATATAAAAATATTGTAATCTATCTCGAATCTGTCTCTAGATTTTTTTGTTCGAGGCGATACAGGCAGCAAGAGCACTGCCTTTTCCAGAACCATCATCCTCAAGTTGAAATTTAAACTGTTTAGTTGTATGCCTTTGAAGCTCCTCTTTAACATCAGCGAGGTAGCGGGGATGTTTTCTGCACATAGAACCATCCGCAGCAATCACAATAGTAGAAGACTCAATCCTTTCCATGAGTTGAGAGAGGGCTAATGCGGTCAAGATACTAGCTCGCTTTGTGAGGGACTCGCAAAGGATACAAATCTTTCTAAACTCTTCATGCGACAATTCATAGGAGAAGTCACGATGGAAATTCATAACAAACTGATATTCGGAGTAAATGTTTGATAAATACTCCCCACTTAAGGAAAATGGCACACCCAATTTGTAAGGTATCTCATTTTTAAAAATGTTAAGAGATTCATCTTCAGTTGTAAGAATTATTCTGAGCAGTTCTGGAACGTACATTCCTGAAACACATTTTTCGAAGATGTGGCGACCAGGGTATGTTGAATTTTGATCAAGAATCCGATCAACTTTTGTTAAAATAGAATCTAATTCGCCACCTTCCCCCAAAGCACCCCATTCAGTATTTATCAGAACGGTATCGTTATTTTCATTTTGATCCATGCGCTTAACATTGCATGTCTTTTCCAAATAACACGCGTTCGTCCCAGTTCCGTTTATAATTGCAATATACGTATTTCTGTCCTGAAATGAACCACAGAGAAGAGTACCCGTGGTATCATTCACTAACGCGAATTCATCGATCTGAAGCTTTCGTTTCTTACATGCCTTGCTGAGAAGTTCGACCACATCTTGACCTTCTACTTTCTTCGTTTGAAAACCCTTTGACCATTGTATAAGGATTCCATGATTTAAAGCGTTCTGAGCACACGGATACGAAAACGTAAACCCCACATATTTTATTTTTTGATGAAACATGTGGAATTTCTTCAATCCCGCTTCCAAATGTCCGGCTAAATAATCGAACAAATCATCTGCGTTTCCATATTTCAATTCCTCAGGAATAATTTCGGTTATAAAATCAGTTTGTAAATCTTTTCCCCGAATATCAATCTTTACGAACCGAATGTTCGTACCACCGAAGTCGAGTGAAACAAAACAGCCTTGACGGGTGTTGTCAGGAAACACTGAAATGTACGTCGGCAGCATCTTCACAGGTGAATACATGTAAGTATTCTCGCAGGAGTTCAGCCCGTCTTGAAATTTTTGTGAGGTCATTTTCTTGATGGATTCTTTATCCACCTCTGAAATGGAAAAATTTTTACATAATCCAAAATCTTTTCCATATTTAAATCTTCAAACTAAACAAAAACTACTTGCAATTCGTTCGTTTTTTCAGTTTATATAATAGATAAAAAATTTAAATAGATCATAAGCGTAAATAACACAGCTATTTTAAGCTTGAAATGATTCTAAATTATACCTCAAGATCTTAATAATTTAACGAAGAGGAACTTTATATTTTATAAAAAAAAACACCAATATTAGGGATAATCTAAAAATTTCAGAATAACATGAAAAAATGTGGAAATTTCGGTCATTAGTTCGAAAGAAGAAATAACCTAAATTAGCACATAATTGAATACCTAAAATTTTTGTTTTTAAAATAGAGTTCAATCTATTTATTTCATTGTCAACAAAAATGAGTTTAATATATTAAATTGCACGAGCATGTCAAGTAACATTAATTATGGAATTGAAATAAAATGAAGTGTCAAACTTTAAATGTTTAAATTTAATTAAATATTTTAAGTCAGAGAAAACTAGAATATCCTATCGTGACGGAGAATTTATAAAAATATGTTTGTTGAAATATTTTTTATTTGTCACAAAAATCATAATTTAATAAAAATAAACACAATTTTTTGATACTAAAAAAGTTAACCATTAAGGAAAGTTACATTGTTAAACTTTAAAGACGTTATGCTATTTTAAGAAAATCCTTCAAACAAATTAAAATTTCGAGTGGGTTATTTTCACATTTATAGTTGAAATTTGTGATAATTATGAAACACATATTTCAAATGAAGAACAATTCTATAGATCACGTGCGTGTGGTTAACCGTTTGCACATATCTTTTGTTTCTGTTTTAAAAACACGTATAACAGTGAGCGTTGATTTTGAAGAAGTATCTCCTCTTCAAAAGAAAAATGATGAAACTTCACTCGATAAATTCTAGATTACTTTTTTGACCATCCTATTGTATCATAATAATGGCAGGCAAAGAGCTTATTGGGATCTCAAAAATGCCGATAAATAAACAATAAAAAATTCTCCTTTTACATTGTTTAAATCATCTAACATAAATGATAAAATAAAAAGTGATAAAAAATTTATTAATGTTTTTTTGTTAACATTATACATTACTAATCTAAATTTAAATAGTTATAAAATTAAAATGATTGAAATATCTCTGAGTTTCATCGCTTACTCGGAAGGTAAATTTTAAATCTTAATAAATTCAATAAATCAAATTTGTATGTTTTCTGAAAATCATAGGAAGTTTATTTTGTCAAAATAATGTATGAAACAGCCAATAAGTTTTTTTGAACTGACGATTAAAATAACTGCATGGTGTTTTCATATTAAAGTTAAGAAAAATAACGCGCTTTATTCCTTGTGACTAATTTAACTATTTGGACATTTTTCAAAAATATAATTAAAAATATGTTTTTATCGTCAATGCGATGGAATCTTTGAAGGTCATTTTATAGTTTGTTAAAATATGAATCAGTTCAAAAGGTATTCATTGGCAATTTAAAAGAATATAAAGGAAATATATAAATTTATTTTACTTTTATAAAAATTCAACAGTTTCATAATTTTAAATATCTCTAATTTTGTCTCGGTTCTCGTTTAAATTAGTGTAATATTTGCTGTTTTTATAATTTTTAATAATCCTTCAAACTTTCTTCATGATTTTAGTTCATGAATTTTCAAAACAATATTTCATTAAGTGCTGCAAGTATTTTTAATCACTATTCTTTTGATATGCAAATTTTTCTGAATGTGAATTTCCATCATCAGAAATTTGAAGAAAATGTTCATATTGAATTTTAAAAACTGAAGATAATACATAACGTTATTAAGAATTTTTCTGTCACCAGATAAATAATTCATCTAATTTGTCAACGAACCACGCGTAAAGTAAATCTATAAGTCGAATTATCGACACAATCACTGGGTTTTGGTTTTTCGAGGGCGCAGCGAAATAGCCATCTTTAGGATTATACCTCAGAGGGCCATGAGATGGGTAAATATTTGATGCTTTCAATGCTTAGATTGGCAATATTTTACTTCAGCGGGGAATGCCCAGTTTGAAAATATTTTCATCTCTCCAAAACCTGATATGGACCATAATACTGCAAGATAATATCGATACGAATCACGCCTCTCTTAAAAAAACTGAGGATTAATAAATGTTTATGAAATCAATAGAAGCATAAATTCTTTGACGAGATGATAAAATCGGTTTATTCGATTTTAATTTTAGTGTGAGTTTAACTCGAACATCTTTAATATGGTACTCAAACAAAATTACTCAGAAGACTTATTAGAGTAAAACTTGATTGGCGACATAAATTAGTTTGGTGACAGATGATTTTGTCATCTTTAACTATCATGGGAATCCGAATGAAAGTAATGGTGGGTTATTGAACAAATCTGATAATTTTAGATAAACTATTAAAGAATTATTTGAAATGCATGAGCAAACATTTAGTCAATCCTGAAGTAAAAGTTGATATATTCCACTGTAGAGAAGAGCGGTGACTGAATTACTTATTTGTACATACTCTCAAAATAAACTGCGCCATTCTGCCTGAATAGTAGTGTTCTCTAAACCTATAGTTCAATCCCAATTAGATCAGAATTTTCAAAAACATGCTTATAATAAGAGGTTAAACAGAGATACTACTTATGGCAAAAGTAGGAAACAATTTAAAATATTAAGGTTGTGTTTACAGTTTGTTGATAAGGGTAGTAGCCATAAATTTCAAAATTTAATATGTGAATTGGCTTGTGGGTACATTGATTTTACGTAGCATCATTTGAAGGTAAAGCCACGTGTCAAAAGTTTGATACGGTGCACATATCCAGCCAATTCTTTAACTTATTTGCATAAACTGTCTTTTAGCAGTTTCTGAATATGAAATCGTTAGTTAATAAGATGAGGGATGCAATGAACTATAAAAAAGTAGAACCATTGTAGACATCATTTTACTGAAAATTTAGAGATCTTTTTGCTGGTTGAAGCATCGAAAGTTAACCATTCTCTGGTTAGTCTGACCTTCACCCTGTGAAATTTTAACCTGCGCGACTGAGAGTTCGCCTAAATCACAAAAGATACTACGCATGATCGTCGCCATCTTTAAATGATCGTATCCCGAGTTTATGTTGGCTCCTCAAAGTGTCTGAAAATACATTCTTTTTGCCTCAAATATATTAAATTTATATTCTGGGGCTTCGTTTTGACAAGATACTTGGTTGTGTCTGTATGTCAAAGTATCACGAGGGTTTAAAAAAAACTTGACTTATGGCTTGAAATTACATAAAACGATTGGCAATCAATAAAATATTTGAAAGTCTCATTGATTGATAACTTTCTATAAAAATTTTTCAGATGTAAAATTTCTTTATCAGATATTCTAATTAGGGTGTAAAAACAGATGAGTCTTATCACATATCTTATCTGTTTTTAAGGATAGCGATGATTTTAGTTTTTGAAACATCTGTTGTGACTGTTACGTAGATATTGTTTAATAATGTATGATCATGAGAGAATGACATAAAAACTTGTGCTCGTAAGAAAGTATTACTTTTCGAGATTATAACTGATAGTTTTCGACAATTTTTTAGCCTGATACAAATGCCGCATGAATCATGCTACCTAGGTTATGAAGTTTCGGTAAAAGTTAACCGCATCTTTAATTCATAAATCCCCATGCATGTGGTCAGCTCAAAAGATTAATGTATTCCTTGGATTTTTGAAAAAAATGAATATATTTAATTTTACGATCTAAAGTACATTAACAATTAATATCGGCAACACATTTAAATTTTTTTAATCTATGAATGATTCGAATACAATCAAATAATGAACTATTGTGCACTTTCAACAACTCGGAGTATCTTAAGATGGCGTTGACCAAGCATATAATTAATACAGGTATAAAAAATGTCAAAACCGCGAGACATAATTTGAAAAATAAATTAAAAGTTTTGACAACATTTTAAGTTCGAATTTCTCACGAGCAAAGTTGATAAGATCAAACAAAGTCGTCATTACTGTTTGATGGATTCCCTTCTCTTCCACTTCAATCTGGTTATAAGTGAAACATTCGTTGAAAGTGAATTATATTTTGGCATCTTACAGTCTCGCTTTACGATAAATTTATGCTAAACTGTATTAAATATAGATTAGAAACATATATTTTCGGGGATATTCTCCATATTGATAACACACTGCCCAATGCATCAGTCAAAATTATATTGGTAGGCCAAAAAACTTAATCCTATCTAAATAGCATTTTACTCAATTTCGCATAATTCTCTGTCACCCGTTTTAAAGTGTTTATGACGAATTTCAGCATGTAGGAATGAACCGATGGTACAATGAAGAGAAGATACGCCGTAATATTCAATATTTTAGTCTATTTTGTGAACTTTTAATTTTTTGAGTTTTTGAATGGCCATAAAAACTTGCATACATCGTGAATTTAAAAAGTTACCAGGTCAACATTTGTTATAAACGAATTAGTTTTCGCATCCTTCTGATAGATATGAATTGTGACAATAGTTTTCAATATTTTGCATTGAATTGAAGATTGAAACTCAAGAAAACTATCCACTGCTTAGAAATGCGAAATATCCACCGATTAAAACTACAGACTTAAAGATGTTATCCAAAAATAAGCAATGAGTACAACTACCTCACCTCATCATACTTGACCCCTGCACTTATGCCAGTTTAAATCAGAGTGATTTTTATTTATAGTCACCGTATGTTGAAGGTAAGATGTTCAGTTATGAGAATATGTCAAGGATAAATCTATTTTCCAAATTAATATAAAAGAATAAGTTGATGCTAGGTTTCTTGAACCATAAAGCTGATATCACGATTAAAATTAAATACTTTTCAATGTATAGCTTATTATTACACAATCGACACGTTTTCTATCAAGTTGAAAGAGCTTATATTTTGCGAATTTTATTAAAACTTTCTGTCATAACCGACTTAAGGTTTTTACTCAAAAAGATTAGATTAATTAAGGAATACCACAATCTTTACTGTGGTTCATTGTGATATCCAATGTAAGAAAGTTATTATTATTATTGATTATTGTAAAGGACATCAAACATTAACATGATTTATTCTTCTAACATTACAAAGAATACTTAATTATTGTCAAATTTATCGAATTCATTTTAATATGAAGATAATACACATTAAGAGAAATATAAATATGTTTTATAACTCTTACTTCTTTTCAATATTCTGTTTCTGAATGTATTTATTTGTGGCTTACAAGTTTTTCATCCTGATTTACAAGTAAGGCTTACAATTCTTCACGATTAATAGAAATCAAAAGAAAACCATCTTCTCTCAAAGATTGCCTAATCTTCCTTGATATATCCCAAAAAACATGTTAAAAATATTTTATTTCCATCTACGGCTTTAGTAAAAGAAAAATATTGAAGAAACTAAAAACGAAATTATAAGATACAAATTCTCCCATGCTTGTGGATTTGGTTGTCAAACTGGTTTACCATAACCAGTTAAATAAATTCAAAATCATAAATGTCAAAAGGATGAAGCAATGAGAGTTTATATTTTTCTCTTTCTCCCATTATGATTAAGATAATGGTTAAAAATGAGCTTTGAAAAATCAATATTATTGAATTAATAATGAGGCTAAAAAGAATAAAAACGCCTGTTACAAATTTTACAAAAACAGCTTACATCTGTGATCTAGGTATGCGTTGTCATATATCTCAAATTCTCTCCCGTTATTTAAAATAAAACTGTGTTGACATTTTTAAGTGAGTATGAGTCAAATCTGTCTTTGACGCTTTTGAAGGAAGTTTTGGTTAATATAGGTTCTTCGGTACAGCTATGCTAACTTGATTTAGCCTTTAAAAGTTTATCCACTTTCAATAAGCTCGTCCAAGAGTAAATATCAGGTGTCAGATAATGTAAAATTCACTACAACTAAAAACCAAGTTTTCTCCACGACGATCTAATAGAATAGTAAATCTGCGAAGTTTGATCCATAGCAAATAACGAAGTTCATAATGTTAAAATGGCAAACTAAAGATAACTTTACATTCAAACCAACGATACTGAACGCATTTTCCACACGTATAACTAGTCGTAATAGATTGACTTTTAAAGAAAGTGTGGATAATTTTCAGTTTAAGATGAATCTGATAAAAAATCCACCTGATTTCTTCGACGATAACTTACACAATGAGCCTTTATATTTACTACATGTTATAGAGACAACCAGAATCTTCGGCAGTTGTTTGTCTTACGAGAAACTGTAAAAATTTCCAAAGACGAATAAGTTATCATCAAAGAAAAATGTAAAAACCGAACAAATTCGAGATCATTCTCAATGTTATTATTATTTTAAAAAACAATTCGTTTATTCTGTATATAATTTCATAAAGTAAAACAAAGTCGAGTAGATCAATAATTTTCATATTTGATAATTTTGGATGCTATTAAGAAATCAATGATTGTGGTATCTCGAAATTAAAAATGAATAAAGCTATACACATTACGAAAAACATGAAAAAACAATCGTTAACTACTATATTGTATTTATTTGAGTAAATATATATGATTTGTGGAGTTTTCCTTTAAAATTGCAGTTAACCAGAGTAAATAAAAGATAAAATCTGATTTTTGTAACGACTACCAAACAGTGTTTCTAAATGATATGGTACGTAAATACTCTTGTGACCAATAAAAAAGTCGAGATTGTGCTTGAATTTTCTTAAGCATTATCAAGACGAAGGCCGAGAAATATCATAAAGGAAAATACATTCTCGTGCATAAGAAATTTTGATGATAAGATGTTAAATATTCTAAGATATTTTATCACAAATATTTTTCTCAAAAACAGAACGAATTTCTTTCAATCGAAATGGTTTATAAAGATCTATCTAAGTTTGATTATACATAAATGAACAGATTTTAATTCATCGAAATTAATCAAAACACATTCTATTGCAATTTATCGAGTTTCGAAGAAAGAATTCGTGAATATTTATCATGCTAAATTCCTTTATTAGGAGTCATACCAGTAGGCGTTTACTCAATTATTTTACTCTGTTATTTTAGTGTAAGCTTAAAAAGACAAGACTGTGAAAGCAATTAAATATAAGTAAAAATATTGAAACGGCAAACACCCCACACATTTTACCCAAAAGTAAATTGTGACTTCGTTAAAGTATGAAGATATCAAAGATAAATTGTGTGTAACTTGTGCTATGAAAACAACTTTGACACTATCTTGTGAAAAATCGTCAACATGTAAAAATAACAACCAGTACATTCATAATACGTAAAGATTAACAAAACAAATTCGAATTTGAACCAAGAGTGAAACATTATAATTTCGAAATTAAACGTGATCTAAAGAATTGATATCGGTTTTAAATCGAGAATAGTTTCTCAAATCTCGTTATATATCGAAATAAGAAAATCTTTTTTGCTTGATAAAGAACAAATGCGTGGTAGTTAGCACAGTCTTGCGTGTCATTGGCATGGTAGTGTCGGTCAATATATGTTAGATTCTCCGATATTCAAAACAATAGAATACTGCATTAATTCGTTACGAGCTTGCCTCGTGGAAGATATTAGTTGAGCAGGCGATCCAGGAAATGAAGAAAAGCACTGGATAACTTATAAAAACGTTCATCATTCGAGAGGGTTAAGTCTATAGTTTGCTCACCCTGAATTTGCAAAACATTTTAATTTATAGAAATCATTTCGACTAACCTTAAATAATATGATAAAACAAGATGCAAGAAAATGAATCTATAACTATTTCAGTAAAAATTTTTATATTTTCATTTAACTTGTCATGAATAGGTTCATCAAATTTGAAAAGTAATCTACGTAAATTTTTCAAATACGTCTATGGTCTGGATATCTTAGAAACTTTATATTTGAAAGAGAAGAGTGGTATTTTTCATAAAATAACTATTAGTAAGGTTAAGATAAAAATGTTTGTCTTGATTTGTTGAAAATAGCTTCGATCTGAGATTAAATCGTATAAATTATTGAGAACCAAAAAATTTTTACATAACTTTATATATTTCAAAAGCTGGAAAAAGCAAAGCTGTTGCCTCATAATTTTCTAAATTAGACCTGAAACGTCGATATGAGATCTGGGTTTTAAAGATATCTTCCACAGATTAATAGTATTTGTAAAACGGACACTAAATTCGTCATATCATCTTAACAAAGCCTATCTTATATCATGAAGCATTAAAACGTTGTAAAACTTAAAATCATTGATAAGGCGTTTAAAATGCCTGGGTCTCTTTAGTTTACGAAAAATTTATAATTTTCACGACTGATTAATAGTAATTTATCAGATAAATATCGGCAATATTTATCGTAACCTCAAAAATACTCCGATATTACAACAGTTTTCTCGAAAGTCTAAATAGATTGATTATGAAATGACCAGTCTCGTAATCCAGTTAAAACAGAATAAGAGAAAACCGATTTTTACTTTAAACTTTTTCCCATCTAAAAATATTGAATGAATGGTCTGAAAGATAAGGTTCTAGGTACTATTTCAAAAAAATGATAAAGTACGACATCTTAAACCATACACTCTTCATGAATTTAAATCTAAACCGATAAGGAAAATTCTAAAGTAAAAACCTATTCCTAGGTTTTTATTACACTTCGAAATAATATGAAGGCTGACCTTGCTTTAATGAAAGATGAATTAAAACAGCTTATTATACCTATTTTATCAGAACTATTTCCAAGAGATACACGCATATTAATAAAAACTTCAAAAACCGCTTAACATAAAAATAGTGAAAACATGAAAATTCTTTGTGCTTTCATGAGTTAAATTAAGTTCAAGACATCGTTTGAAAACGTTAAAATTCGTAATAGTAATGTCTTATGAGATATTTTTCTCCATACTTCAATCCATACAAAAACTAGAGGTCGTATTTTTTAAATTAAAATTATCAAAAAATTTATTTAACAAAAAAGGTATTAAAAACGAAAAACGTGTCACTAAAAAAATCTATTTTTAAGGCAGATCATGCTTAAATTAAAAAATATTGACACAAATATTCACGCGTTGTATATCAAAAAATAAAATAGGTTTAGATATGAAGTATATTATTAATCTCTATGGATTATATTTTGGAAGCGGCGATTTAATAGCTAATAAGATTATGCTCGAAGAATTTCTTGTCAGTGTCAAAAATATTTTTTGTCTGAAAATAAAATAGTGGAAAATTTACTGTTGTATATTTTCATAAAATATTAATGATGTTCATAATAATCAGAGGAAGACTCATCCAGATTTAATTTACACTTTAGTTTCTAACAAAATATCAAATAATCGTGACTGAATAATTAATGACATAATTAAGTATTTATTCTCACGTTGATTGTAACGACGCAATTAATCTAAGGTAAGAAATTTATTTACGAATGAACCACTAATCAATAGATTTCAAGATAGTTTTAATTTCAAAAATGTTGGAGTTTGTTTTTTATTGAACCGCGTTTGATAGAATACCTTTTTCAAAAAGTTCTAAAAAATCTATCTTTTTAAACCTCTTGATAATATATAGCAGTAAATCGTCAATTATTAAAAAAACTTGCCATAAATGAAAAATATTCAAGAAATTAAATGTTTTTGTTATTTACTCTTAAGTCTCATAAAATAAGCCATTTGTTTTAAGGTTTCTTATGTGTAATTATTTTCTGCAAAATCATAAACCACGTTTTAAATTTCATTAGAGAGTAAAATATTTTAAATATAGTTATCTATTCTGTATTCACATTTTTTGTTAAAAAGAAATAAAATTATTCAAATGGATTAACAACGCGCGTGTCATTTGCTTAATTTGTCAGAAAATTCTCAAGAATACTATGATTATCGTTTATGTTTTCATTTCTTTCATTTTCGAGGTATTTCTTATTTTGATTCATTTTAAATCTCCAAATAGCATAAATTTCAAATTCTATTCTTCATTTAAACATTAGCTCTAGAATTTTAAACAATTTTTATAAAATAATGCGAATTTTATATGTCTTGATATCAATATACTTTTTAAATTTCATTAGATTTTAAAAATATTATTAAATTGAACGATTTTTTAGGATTCATGAATTAGATGATGAGAGATTTACATTTATATTAGAGCATTTTAAAAATTTATTTTCGACAACAAAAATGAAGATAAAGTAATATTTTAAACATTTTCATATTATACGCTGCTATCATTATGATGAGTATATTATGAATATCTTAATATACTCGGTTATAGCAAATACTATGTTTCTTAAATTCTCATTTTATCAAATCCATTGTATTATTCTATTTTTAATAATTCTTACTTGGATTGTTAGCGATAAATTATATTAAATATTATTAATTGAGTTAAATCTTTATAAAAAATATTTAATAAAGTAGGCTGTAATCTTATAGTCATAAACACTTTTAAGGTTTTGACATACGAAAATAAAAATTATAGTGTTCAATTTTGGTAGAATAAGAAAACTATGGCTTTTTATATGACAAAACGCAATTTTAAATTTAATAATTTCATATATAATTTACATATTTTTCATCTTTTAGCTACATTTCTGTAAAACTTTCATTTGAATCGATTATATTTCAGACTTTTTATACATCAAAATATTTTGTTTCTTACGAAAGATATTTTTTCTAAACGAATGTTCAGAAATTTACACGAATATTGAAGATGATTTAATTTTTAGATGAATATGTTTGAATTTCAATATTGCTTAAAAATTTTTTGTGACTTAATATTCACTGATTTAACTATTTTTCAATGGAAAGAAATTTAAAGAATATATCATTCTAAAAACATTAAAATGAAAAACGTGAATTCATTTTTAATAGGACGTCAAAATGTTTTTTTATCCAGCAAAATATCAGTTTAAAGTTTTAAAATGATATTTATATATTTTTATCCACATTTGATTTCAAATATTTATTTTATGTAACCTTTCTGATTTAAATTAATTTATAAGATAGAGTCATTTGCAATTTTTTTTGTCAATTTTTATGCTTTACATTTTCCATTTATACTTTATTGCTTTATTTATTTGAGTTTCAGAGAAAGATTTTTAATTTAAACATTCTGTCATTGCGTTTCATTTAAAATGCATTTCAAAAAAATTAGTTTTATGAATTTGTCATTTTTATTCCTAATTTAAAAATATTAAATTTAGAGTTTTCATTATTTAAAAAAATTATTTTGTTAAAATTCACATAGATATTTCAAGATTTCAATCTTATATATTTTCAGATTCAGTCTCGCCCTGGTAATTGCTTTGGTCAACAATCGGTATGAAGTGTGAGATACTAATGTTATCAATTTGACATCGATTTTTAAACTATTTTCAAATGATAGTTAATTCTGCAAGTGCTTTAATATTTGGAATCGAATAATATTGGATATCTCATTGTCAATCGATATTTGTATAAATTATCTTCATCTTGGATGATATACGAAAAATTTTTCTAAAAATAACAAAATAATATTTTTCTTTCTATTAAACAACTGAAAGCTGACAATAAATTGGAAATATTTTTATTTAAATACCAATGAATGATGTCTTACATATTTTACATTTTATTGATTTTTATTTCCATCACTTAATATAGGTTTGCTTTCACGAAATTTTTCCAAAACTACAAAATTTATCTCTCAGTTTTTAAAAATAAAAATCCATTTAAATTCTATTTTAACCATGAAGACTGTTATTTTATATGATTCATACTTATTTTAAGAATGCTGGTAATGGAGTTTTAACGAGAAGAAGAGCATTGAATCAAGTAAATGTCTATATCTTGATCTTTAAAAATTAATTTTAAGAAATATTTCTGTTTTAAATTTATGAAAATATTGTTCATATTTGTAAATTTCTTTAAACTTTATCGAAATTATATTTAGTTGATTTGTTTTTATTTAGTATTTTAATGGTTCTTTAGCATTGAATTTACTCAAAACCCGTTATTCAAATTTCAATAGTTTTATGCCACACTAAAATTATATAATTACAATACAATACATCTCAAAAACTATCACTTTTTATTGATTTTATTCATTTCTTATCATTAAATGTTAGTTTAGAACTATAAATCAACTTAAATTCATATATTTTCTATTTTTATATGTTTATCTATGAGAAAATGTTATTTACAATTTTTGACAGAGTATTGACCTTTATTAAAATTATCATCGTTAAAATATTTTTCTCACTATTTATACGTAATGTTAGTTCTTTTTAATTGTAAATTCGAGAAAACATTAAATTTTCCATTTGTCAACCCTATTTTAAAAATTAAAATTATAGTTAATTTAAATTTTATTAAAATTTATTTTGAAATTTCACTTGTCAGTCATGATTTTTAGATTATTAATATTTTTTTAATTATTAAATTTATATAATAGCCTTAATGATTGATGTTAAATAAATAAAATTTTAAACATCAATGAATAAACTTTCAAAATTAATAATAATTTAATAAATATTCATATTTTAGGTGCGCGCGACTTTAAGAGTATATATCTGTTTTCGTAATAGGATCATGCTCTGAATACTCGTGCTCCTCAAAATGTATGTTCACAAATATTTTTTATTTAACTTTAATTTGTGTCAATTAAGATATTAGGGAGAATAATTCCTTTTCAATTTTTACTATAAACGAAATTACCTCTTTTAGCTAAATTCTTAAAATTTAATTAAATATTCAAAATCACTAAATTTATATAATATTCATTGATGATGTTTATTTGAGTCTTTAAAAAACTTCGGTGATTAAATATTAAAAAAAGTCACATCTATAAACATATTTTCGTCAATAAAAGTTTAAAATTTTAAACAAATTTAGAACATTTAAGATAGTTTATCACAATAAAATTGATTTTTAATGAATATTTTACCTCTTCATACAATTCCGAAATTTACAAAAGTTTTTGATTTGATAAATTTCTGATAAATCTATTTTATTCTTTAAAATGGATAATTTCACCATTTTTAAAAAGATAAAATTAAAACGATATCATTCAAATGATCCAAGCATACAGAATAGGAAATAAAATACTCGATAAAATATTCCGAAATCTAGCTCTTAAAAAAATAGAATAATTTATAAAGAGTAAATTTAAGAAATTCAATCTACTATAAAAATCTTAAAAACATGTAACATATTAATCTTTCCTTTATATATGAATAAAACAAATATCTTTTACTGTTTTCATCATTTTGTATCAATAGCGACAAACTGATTCTGAAGAACCTGAATTCCAGTCCCGATCAAACTCGGTAGGTTATACTTATATGTTTTATATTTTGGTCAAACAAAATTTTAATTAATTTTGTCGCTTTTTGATATATGTACGTATTTTCGATCATCAATTAGTTTCACACCGATTGTTGGAGACATCTAAAAATACAAATTATAATTTAGGCTTGATATATTATGATAGATTATATGATATCCTCAAGATTTAAAAATTTTTTGAAGAATCTATTTTAATTTTTTAAAATTATTCATAAATGGAAATTATAACAACTGAAAAGAGAAAATAAATAAATTTATGTATGTTTAAAAGAAAATGTTTTATCATGTTATTTATGGACATTTTTATTTAAAAATAAAATACATGAAACTTTCTTACTTATGATTCTTTAAAACGGTTCATAGATTGTGACAAAAACAAAATTTAAATGCTTTAGAGAAATAAATTAGATAATCTTTCATACTACATTATTTAGAACAATTTAAAATTTCTTAAGTATTTTAAAATGAATTGTCAGAATTATCGAAATGAGAGACAGAGAATTCTTGTTGAAGAATTGGAATCTTTAATATCTGCGGTATCAATTTCAGAAAAATTAAAATTGTACAATTTATTTATCTTAAACATAAAACCAATTATTTATATTTTACAATAATCCGATGAATTATACTATTTTCAGATATTTATATAAATACGTTTTAGTTTTTAAATTAAAGTAATTTTAAACATTATTAGGAAGAAAATTCGAGAAATACAGAGGAAAAAAGTTGAGATTGCGCGCTTTTAAATTATTTGAGATATTATATATCAATAAAATCAAATAGTTTTGATTTAAAATTTTCGTTTCCTATTTTTAGTTTTTAAAGTTGAGATTTTGCATCATAATAAATCGGTAAAAAATCGTTTGATTTAACTGATGGAATACTCTTAGTAATTTAGGTTTCAGTGAATTTAGAACGTTTTAAACTTTATTTTATTTATCCACTTAATTAAGCGTGTTTACAGGTTATACTTGAATGGCATGTTTCTATGTCAATAATTTTTGAGATATCTTGATTCAATGTTATTCATGGTAAAATATTTTAAAATTATTCAAAAATATTTATGAAAATGATGAAATAATTGTTATTAGATTTTTTAATTATTAATTTAAAAAATGTCAGTTGCATAGAGGCATGCTTGAAAATCATTGTTTATTTTTAAACGTTTTAAAAATTTTATATTAAAGGCGATAAATATGAGGACACTTATTTTCTTTTTATCTTTACTTGGCAGTGCTTCTTTTTGTAAAGAATTAACTTTGTACGTCTTTTTTAATTTACAAATATTTTGAGACAAAAATTTTATCTTTTTAATAATATTTTCAATTTAAAAACTAGATTTTAATGTTTATATTCTCATTGGAGCTAAAAAATGTTAAGAAACTGTAGTTTTAAAATTTCTCCGATTTCTCATTAATTTTATTATTTTTGAAAAAATAGAGAAAGGTTAAATCACTTTTAAATTTTAATTTCTTTTTAAATAATTTGTTTAGTAAAAAATCTTCGTTAAATACATTTATGTAAAAGTTAACTTTATAACCCAACACGATTCATTATATATCTAAATTTTAGTAAATAATAAAACATATAATTATGTTTTAAATTTATCTTTTTCTTAAAATAACGAATTATCCAATTGACCCTTTTGTTTAACTGACTTTGTTTAGGTTAGTGTGAGTTTCAAACGTGCCTCAAACCCTGCTAGTTTTCTAATAATATATATAATCTTAACTACGCTGCAGTCTAAACTAGGGAATAATATCATGTGATAATGCTCAACGATTGATTAAAATTAAAGGTTACTTCACACAGGAAAGTTAGAGATATGTAAGCTTCATTCTACATATCTACTGTTTGAGAATATTCTGATAAATTAAAAGGTTTGGATGCGCCGTTTTTCTTGAATTGAATTTCAAATATATAATAAAAATAACCTATGGTAATCACGATTTTTTTAATTTGTTAAAATTGAAGACATTCAAGAAAAATATTTGATAATTTGTTATAGATGTTTTCCCACGATACCTGTTAGTATTCAATTTTATTTTTAATTAAAGAAATTTTCAAAAATAAAAATGAAAACGAAATTGAAGAATGAAACAAATTATAGATTCAATCAAAAAATAAATTGAGATTTTTATGCACTTTCTTGGATAAAAATATGATTTTGACACCGTATTATTTGAAATTATATTAATAGTGATTGATATTGTTAAAACATCTAAATTAAAGTTGAGTATTCATCTAAACTCTCCTCAACATGGTTTTTATGTGTTTAACTTAATAAATTTATCATATAATGATGTCGTTTTTAATAATTTAGGTGATTTTAAGAAAATTACTTTTTAACAGTATAATACCGTCAACAATACCTAACATCTCTTAGAAAAATTATAAAATGAATCTTTTTTCAATTTGACTAAAATTGATAAAAGAATGTATTTAAAAGATTCAAATTTCTTAATTAAAGTAAAGTATTTAAATATATAAGTTATGTGGGGATGGTAATCGTTTTTTCGATAAAAATATAGTTTTATTTTTAATAAAATTCTAATCTAAAGTATTCTTAAATTCTCAAATCTTTTCAAAGTATTTCTTACCTTTACCCAAAAGTGCTTATAGAATAATGCATCGTTAGGGATTTTCATATTTTGCTTTATAATGGTTATATTTTAGTATATTTAATAGTTAGTGTTTGATATCATGACTGCCAATACTTTTAAAAGATAATGAAAATTCATTGTTTCAGTACTGTAATTCAGACGGCTATATATTTAAAAATAATTCCCAGGAGAGCGTTCTAAGTGATTGTAAACATACAAAATGTTTTAAAAATTCAAATAAATATTACAAAAGCTAAATTTATTTACTAGAATTTACGTTCAAGCAAAAAGCATTTATTCAAAAATAAAGGCGTACTCGTATGATTTTTCCCGAATTCGATCAAAGATGAAACGCAAGAGATATATTTGAATCCTCGTACATATTGATGAGTATCTGGAAATAATTTTTTACAGTCTATCTTATATGATAAAATTATTTTATAAATTTATATCTATTATGATAAGTAAATTTATGCTTATGGTTTTATGTAAGATCGAAAAAATTCTTCATTATAATAGTATTACATTCTCTCCATCAGTTTGAAATGTAATATATATACATTAATGCGTTATTTTTTGATAAATATTATAACTGTGTGTTCATATGGGTGAGAAGGTACTAAAAAGTAATTTATAAAGATTTTTTGTTTAAATCGAATGCTGAATTCATAATTAAGCAATATTTTTCATGTTATCCTTTTCATACTTTCCTTTCTTTTCTTTGCTCTTTACCTGGAGTTATATTTAGCTTGATTATAATTTCAAATGTTATAAAAGTATTCAAAAATGAAATATGTTGTGTACTTTTAGTGATGTTTAGTGTCTTTCAGGGTCAGTTGTGAAAATATTTCTCTCATTTCCTTTATATTTTTGAATATGTTGATGAAAAGTATTTACGAGGAGAAAATGCAAAACAGATATTTTAAATTGGAAAAATCAATTTTTGGCCATGTTTTGATTTTGAATTTTGTGAAATTTAATTTTTAAATATCATCAAACAACGCGTATAATTAAAAAATGTAAGCTATCACAAATTTTATTTCCTCCTCCCAATTATTGAAGTCTATGATTTTTGCCGAATAAATTATCGAGATAAATCTTGATACTTGTCGCTCGATTAATAGAGAGTAAAATATTTTTATCTTTTAAGAGTAGCTTCGATCTGTATTCGAATTTTTATATGGTGATTTAAATCTTAGATTTCTTGTATTACACTGCTGTTACCATCATTATTTGACAGAATTTTTCTCAAATAATTTAATCATGGTTGTTGATGGAGATAATAAAAATAAAAAAGTTCAAATTTAAGCATATGTATAACTTCTCTTACAAATAAATTGTAAATAAAAAATCTCGGAATTTAAAAAACTCTGTTTTAAAATTTTCCTTTATTTGGTCGTATCTCCTTTTCATAGATGATGAGTGTGAACATAGACATGGTAATATCAGTTCAAATGAAATAGTTGAAATTAAAATTTATATCTTTAAACGGAAAATTGCCAATATTTTAAGTTTAAAATAATTTGTGAAATATTGTTTGATTAATTTTAAATTTTACTTTTAAACGATAAGTTCAAATTTTATAAAAAGAGGGGATATGCTTTTTTTCAATCAATAACAGCTAAATTATCCGTAAAAATATTGTTTGTATCTCATAGAATTTATCAAATTTAAAAAAATATTTATCTGAGTTTGTGTGTCAATCATTATTTTAACTAGAGTAAAAATTGTCATTCAAAAGGTTTGCGTCTTTTCACGCTCTCCGACTAAACTCTCCATACAAGGCTCTGAACAAAAGCGAATCTTCCTGTGAAGCACTTAAGTTGAGATTCTTCTAATTTTTTGAATCTTCACCAATAAATATCTGACCCTGCTCTCAACAATTATTGAAACCTTTCTTCATTGGTTAAATTATTTTTGAAGAATTTAGTTAATATTAATATGTGTTTTCAAACTTAATTAGATTTGCCAAAACTTAATTTTTTATTTTACATTTACGTTTTTTTAAAAGTTTTTCTTTCAATAAAAATAATATCTGCATCTTTTTTTCTCTTCACTAACTTGACTGCTAATAAAGCCAAAAATTAAATTATTGTTGAATTTACCTGGCGTTTCTCTTTCAAATCTGTAAATTATTTGTTTTATTATTTCTTAAATATGTTTATCAAAAACTAGATTAAAAAATACATTGTTTATAAATCTACATATACGATTTTGCCTGTTTTAAGTTCGAAAGTAAACCTGTATTTATGCATCTAAATCATTCCGTTTGAAGGTTTTTCTTTTATACTTCAGCAATTTAATTTTTGCATTTGCTAAATTGTAGATCCTTCAACAACATTAAGCGAACGATCCAAATTCTAAAAAAATCTCATTAGATACTTAAAGTTATGGAAGAATTATTTAACAATATCAGCTATCAAGACAGACTTTCAAATAGTTTCAGGTTTTTTCTTAAAATGTGGTCACGATCTTCATCTGCTGGGAGAATATCAATAAAAATCCCTTTATAGGCTCAATAATCTCAAACGTGCAGAATATTTAGGCTTTTACTATCTATAGAATAAATTCATAGGGTTTAAAAACTAATTTACTTGATTAAATCTTAGAAACTATGACATTTCCTTTTTAGAATCATTATATATCGATACAATCAACAAGGATAAAGGCTTGAAGATATTATGATATTCCTGTATTCTTCATCTCTATCAGACTTTTAAATTTTAAACCAAAATTTAAAATTTATGAATCGTTATCTTAAAAAAATATTTTAATGAAAATCTAACTTCAAAAGCTTTATTCTTATAATTCACATAATAAATTTAAAGTTTTTTAATCAATATTTATAAATAAGTAAATATATGAAGACTATCTAACTTAATATATCGAATAATATTTACTTTCACATTTAACTGTAGATCATTTTTAAATAATTTATTCATAATATAGTTTTAATTTGGTAAAAATAATTACCTATAAGGATGTTTTCAAAGAAAGTATTTTGAAAGTAAATTAATTTTATTTTTAGAGACATATCTATGGTGATTTTTTTATACAAATACTAAAAAATATTTATATAGTTTATCGTAAAATACTCAAATTTCCAAATCAACTTCCTGAAGTGAAAAAATATGAATTTTCATTTTCCAAACAAAGATATATCTGAGTGATATTCGGTAATAAGAAAAAATTCACAACACTGAAAATGTGTTTTCATTTTATATCTTTACCAGAGTTTACTTTTGGATTTGTTATATTATCTTGATCTACCAAAAATTAAGTCTAAAAAGGCCATTATTTTACTGAGCAGAGAATAGTGTAAAAGTTATTGTTGGGTTATAGCCTGGTCTTTTTATTTTCTTTTCTGCCAGAAGATTAAGAAATAATTTTTTTAAAAATTTCAAATAAGTCCTTATGAATAATTTTCATAATTTTTATTTCTATGCAATTTTTAATGAGCAGATATACTCAGATTATAAGATAATAAAAACAAATATCCACTGATTAAATCAAATACTACAATATAAGTGTAATTTTAATTATTTGCAAAAATAGAAAAACCTCTGTCTACATATTAAATATAAAATCAATCAACTAATTTTTATACATGAAATAGAAAATAAGGAGATTCATATTTTTAATTAAAAATCAGAAGAAAAATATTCATGATTTGATAAAAGTTTTGCTAAAAAAATTTTTTATGACAGATTTTATCGTAGAGAAGCAAAATAGATTATCTTTGAAGACGTGCGCACAAACAGTATAATTATTCTAATTTAAATACAAACTGATATCATTTATTTTTAAATGAAAGTGAAAAATTCTTATTTAAGTGACTTTTTAGATCGTTTAATGTCTTTGCATATTTGGTTGTGTGATATGGAAAAATAACTCCAAAAGTATTTATGGTTCTTTATTTATAATATTCGAATAAATATAAATGATTATTCTGCTATTTCTTTAAAAAATAAAAATAACTTTAAAAAATGATTTTGTTTATAATAATGGCATCATACAAATATTTTTACTTTTAATAGTTTTAAGGATTGAATTCCATCATATTTATTGACAAGTATCATGACAAATAACTTTTGATAGAATTTTAAGTTATAAATTTGCATTGACTACTTTTTGTTATGATAACGATCTTGTTCTTAATTTTCCTTTATATAACATTCTTAAAAATTCAAAAAAATTAATATTAAATAGTGTACCCATGTATAAATATGAAACATTGGTAAGATTTAATAAAACTTTGGGTTTATCATTTTAATGATTAAATTGGTTAAAAATTGATAATGAAATTAAAAATACTGTATGGGAAATAATATTAAAATTTATAACCAAATAGACAAAGATCTAATTATTTGATTATCTAGATTAAATGTTTTTGCCATTCTAAATTTACATTAAAAGAATGTTATATGTATATATTTGAACATACAAATTATGAGTAACAATAATTTTTAACGGTGTTTTAAAATTCTTATTCTCAAAGAAGTATATTTCTTCTGTATAACGTTAAATATACTATCATAAAATTAATTTTAATCCTGCAAAAAATTCGAAATTGAGTTTTAATTTAGCTATTTCTTTGGTTATTTTGTTTTCAGCACGTTTGGAACGAAATTTTATCTTTACAAAATTTAATGTAAAAAAAACTCAATTTTTATTAAATGCAAATATTTATTTGATAAATAAATTTACCGTTTTAGAATATTAAGAAGTCATAAGGATTGATTACGATTAAATCTCGATTTTAGGACCAGTGAGATTCAATTTTAAAAAATTTAGACGTTTTGATCTTAAATTTACAATATAATTAAAGAGGGTATCAGAAATTTTAATTTTGGCCATGAATTTTAAACATCGTTTAAATCCCATCAACTCAAACTAAGATCTATGTCAAATATTATTAAAACCATAAATTTATAATACCTACTTTTCATTTAAACAACGAACCCCAATTTTAAATTAAAATAAACAAAAATCATAAAATATAAAATTATTTTGAATACGGTAAGAGTTTTCTTTTTATGATACATTACAACCCATTTTTATTTATATATTTACATGTATAATATATAGCTGTTTAATGTATCATGACAGTATTTACTTTTGAAACATAATTTTTACATCCATATATTACTCGAACCCATGTAAAGCAGTAGCTTTCCAACGGTGACGATACTCTAACTTCTTCAGCATATTTTTTATGTGTCAAGTTAATCAAATAAGAAGATTTTAAAAAATTAATTTTCTCAGTAATTGAATATTTACATACAAAAAATCCTGGTTTACTTATTTTATCTGTGTTCTCATATTAAATAAAGACAATTATCATTTCAAATATTGATATTTAATAAGATTGATTTCATGAAGAAACTATCATCAAAATTAAGTTTTTATTTAAAAATCAATTTAGATTTTTATTTTTTATTGAGCATAATTTAAAAATTTTTAAATGTGTTATCATCATAATGACAGCTTTTTAAAAGAAGTAATGTAAACTATATTAATTTTATACTTATATTTTTACAGTAATTTTTTCTGTTGTGGAAAAAGAGTTTTTTTAAGCATGACTAAAACAAAAATTGAATATTTTAAAGTATGAAAATTCTTCATATACTTAATATTGATAAAATAATCCATGTTGATTATTTTGATAATTTATGAAAAATATAAGGGAGATATATTTATTATTCCTACAAGACACAGAAGTTTGTTTTAAAATCTTGAATGAAGAAAGTAAAGTCCTTCCTCAGCAAAAATAATTACTTTATCAAAAGAGTGTCTCATAAAAACTCTCGTCATAAATTGCAGAAATAGCATTAAATTGAGCAGCAAAAATTTCTAAATAAAAAGTCATTTTAAATATGTTTTATTTCATGAAAAAGAGTTTGAAAATTGAATTTACCGAAGAGATTGAAACTAGTAATCTATTATATTGTTTTTTCTTTTAACTTCATGAGGTTTTAGGTAGTGTTTGCTTCATATAAATAAGTTCAAAGTACGTCTCATGATATTTTCAAGACCATTTAAACTTTCCTTTTAAATAAGTAATCATTTATATATTTTTATATAATTCAAAAAATATAATTTTAAATACATCTTTTAAATAGGCAATTGAAGCGTTAACTGAAAACGTATGTTGTAAGAATGATTTATTCGATTTGTATCAAAATGAAACGAAAAAATCATTAAAAATATTATTTTTTGTTTATACTTTTACATTTGAAAAAAAAATTAAAAAGTGGCAACCATAAAATTTCGAATAAATTAAAATTCACCTGGACAAAAGTTATTACTCTACTCTTAAATTTGAATTAATTCGATGATTACATGTTCTTGAACACGCAAAGTAGTTTGGAATTTCTGAATGTTAAAATAAATTGTCTTTGATAAATTTACATAAAATTACAAAACATCATGAAAATTTTGTCACGAATTTAATAATTTACAAATCAACAATATTTAATTTAAACAGATGAAAGACATTAAGGAACATATTTACAAATTTAGCTTTAAATTTTTTATAATTTGAAAATTTCAATGTTATTAATGTGTTTCTGAAGTCAAATTTGAATAATATTTAAGTGAAATCTTAAGTATTACATGTTCCACTTTATTCAAGGCGTCCTTTGATTTCTGAAATTCATCAGATAAGATTATAATTTCATAAAATTAATTTTTAGTCAAAAATAATTTTATTATGATAAATTAACGTATTTTTTCAATAAGAGTTTTTCTAATGTAAGATTTAATTTGAACAAAGGTATAAAATGATACTAGGAAGTAAATTCTATTTAAAACTTTTCCAAAAAATTAATTTATAATCAAAATTAGAAATTTATATTATGGATAAATCGATTTATGCATTTTAGACATCACTTATGTCAGGTTACAAGTTAATATTATTTACAAATAATTATGAATCAAAACATTATTCTCCAAGTGAAGATAAATGAAAAATATCGTGTTGAATTTGATGAACAAACGTATTTATACCTTTATTTTAGCAGGAGATGTTTCAGTGGCATTTCTCTTAAAATTAATTTGAAAGATTTTTCAAGGATTTTATTTTTGTGGATCATATAAAATAAATGATATTTTTGATCAAACATCAAATAACTAACTATTAATGTTTCCTTACTTATATATTTTATGGTTAATTCATTAAAATAAAACCGAAATGCTTTTTTACAATCAAAAAAATTTATGGTGTTTTTGTGGATAAATTAACATTATATAACGTTTTTAAAATTTTAATAAATATACAAGTTGTTCGAGCCTTGTTTTCATTGCTTTAAATTAATAAATATTCTAACTTTGAAAAATTATTTTCAAATTATCCAATTCCTAAAAGATAAGACTTTGATGGTCAGGTAAATATTACAGATTATTAAAATCATCAATATTGATATTCAACTGAAATAATTGTCATTTTGAGAACAAATTCTTGATTTCGTATTTAAACATATCATATATATGATATCGGGATATTTTTATTGTGAATTTTTAAAATCAAAAATACTTGTATATAAGAAAAAAATATAAAATAAATTTACGGATGTTTTTCTTGATAATCCCTGCCGAGCTAAATTTAAAAACAAATAATCACATCTATAAGCCCCTCTACCAGAATACGTAGCTATATAAGTTAAAGATATGGCAACATAGTAATTGTAAATTGTTTATACTTCCAGGAAGTATTAGTTATAACTTGAAAATTTGAATATTTAATTTTAGAATGTTTGAACAAATTGTAAAAAATATTATCTATATGGCATTAAGAGGATTTAAAATATTGTTGTAACATTTTCATTTCAATATTTAAAAAAAATTGTTTACAAATGAAAATCTTACAATTAATCCTAAAAGACTAGAAATTTCTAAAGTCTTGAAAAATTAAAATTTACTAACATTCATTTGATCCTTCAGCTTCTCTAATATCTGTAACATTTAACGAGCAATTTCGAAAATATCATTGTTCAATTCAGGTTTTTTATAATCAATATTTCCAATATATGGACATAAAATATATTATAAAACAAATATCTGTATTTTCCAATCAATGCATTAAGATGATGAACTATTTAATTTATAAATTTATATGCAAATACTCTTCAAAATAATGATATGAAATATTGTAATCATGAAATTCTTGACATACATGATTATTATAATTTTGTTTTAAATAAGAAATTGAAACAAAAGCAATATACCCGAATATATTTAACCTTTAGGTCGTTTGTCTAAATTCAATAAATAAAATATACTCGTAAAAACGATAAGGCTAAAATAGCTCTCTAAATATTTAATTATTGTTAAAATGTTGATGAAAACAAAATATTTTATCATATTTGCAAATCTATTTAAATATTAAGAAAATTATATGTTTACGAAAACGGTTATATTCTCAAATAATCAAAAAATGGAAATTTTATTTATTTGCGATCAAAATATTTGAACTTGTTTATCTATTTTAAAAATTCAGAAAGAAAATTGAAAAGCGTCGATCACCTAGAATTGTAATGATAAATATCAAAATAAAAAGTCGAGATAATGAATCATTTTAATGACAATCAATAAATATTTTATTTGTTATAATTTAGAATTTTATTTATTAAAATAAAAATTAATCGATAAGAAATATTCATATTATAGATGGTTTCGAGATACTTATGAAATATCGTATTTTGAATTAATTAATAAATTTTTTTGATGATAAATATCTTATTTTCTAGATGTCATAAAAATAAGTTTAGTATCATTTAATTTTTATTGAAATATAAAAAAGGTATGTTATATCGTGTTTTGATTAATTTTACATAAACGTTAAAATAACTTCAAAAAACTTAAAGTAAATTATTGAATGTAGACAAGTTTATTTTGTAATAAATATACACTTAGGTTATCAGGGAAAATTTATTTATAAATTGAATGAAAAGCGAGCTCAATATATTTTCAAAATTTTCATTTTTGTTGCTAAAAAGTCATCATTTTAATTTTCGATTTTTACTTCATGTGTTAATATAATAAGGAAAATTTTTTAAATTTAAGAAAGATTCGGCGGAAAATAAATTACATTATTCTAATAATTTTAAATATCTAGATAAAGATACGATTCTATAAAGTTAATTATTTCTTTATAACTTATAAAATGTTCTGATTTAAGAAATCACAATTCTATGCATTTAAAATTTTTTATTTTGCGGAAAATATTGAAAGGATGATATCGTTAACAAGCATGGATAAAGTGTATTTTGAAAAGTTTTACTAAATTTTAATGTTTAAAATATGTTCACATGGTTTACAAAAAATAACAAACTTGTTTTTCTTCAGCACTACGACTATCTATTGCTGGTTTTAATATTGATATCAGATCAGGGGAGGATATAACCTAAACTCATCATTCAGAACAATAGCCATTGATAGTTAAAAATAAAAATAATTTTAGATTTTGGATACTGATCAATTAATGATTTTATATTTCCATGTTGAGAAAAAATGGATCTATTAACTGTGCCTTTTTTTAATGTGCTTCAAATATAGTTCTCAAGAGAAATAAACATGTTTGGATATGAGGTAGAGTAAATTAATAGGTCATTGAATTAATATTTTATTCTTAGCCGAATTTTTAAACAGATTAAAAATTCAAATTTCGTGAAGTTAACAGGATGAACTGATGATTGACATCATAGAACATAAACATAATCACATTATGATACACCAATAAAAATAAATTTGAGAGATAAATCATTGTAATTAAAAAAATTTACAAAATTCAGAAATATCTAATGTACAATTTTAATTATGATCAAAACGTTAAAACATAAAAAAATTATGTAATATTTATCATTAAAAGCCATCGATCATGTTATTACAGTGTTAAAAATTAAAAATGGAAAATCTAAATCTTCCACTGCAAACAATCAAAAGAATTTTTTTAAGAAACCTTATTCCTTATTTCCTTTCAAAAACTGTTTATTTAGTTAATTCAAGATAGTGGGCAGAAAAAATTAGTTTAGATTGAATCTTAACTAAGTTAAGTTTTTTTTTAAATAAATAGAGTAGTATTAAAAAATATTTCAGATTTTTAAGAAAATATTCAGAGAATACAATTTATAAGAAGTTTTAAAGAATCTTCATAAATATATAGACAATATATTAATTTGTAAATAAGTGTCATAATTTTAAATTTTTAGATGAAAAACAAATAGGTTTTTTCAAAATATAAAGTTGGAAAGATCTTGAGAGGAAAAAATATTGAAAAGCGATGGTTATTAAGATAATTTTAAACTGATGAAACAGATCATGCCAGGTGTGTTTTTCAATTATTTAATATAATTAAAGAAGTTTTTACATTTCAAATTTAAAAATACTCGAAAACAGGTTTATTGAATATTCATTATTTGAATAACGTTTTTATCCATTAAAAAATGTCATATAAATTATGAAAATTTGTAATTTTCCACAATATTATAAAAATGTTTTCATTGGGATTCAATAAGTAAAACCCCACGTTTTATATTGATAAGAAGTACATTCATTAAAAATTATTACAAGGTTAAACAATATAAATTTTAAAAATGGATTTTGCTTCTGAATTGTTCAAAAATGTTAAAAAATATTTTAAGAGATTATTTATAGTATGAAACATTTTGAAATTTTATGTTGATTCACAAATAAAGATGAGGGAAATTTTTAAATTTCTGGCAACTCTCAGATACTGATGATATATTCAGATAAATTTAACAAATCAAATTATTCCAGATTAATATGATATTTATTTTTATCAAGTCAACGAACATTAAGATAAGCTTGATATTAAGTGAAGAATAATTTTAAATTATCCTTTATCAAGAAAATATCTTTTAAAAAATCTCCAAAATCTCTCTGTAAGCAAAAGTATTAAAAATGTTATTTTCTAGATTTATAACCTTTTTATATTATTTAAGGTTTTAGAGAAGATTAAGAAAAAGAGCATGCTCAATATACTCGATTACTCTTTCCAATAATGAAAAACATATTAACATACCGAAAGTAATCATCTATATTATTGATTAAATATTTTAAAAAACATTCAATCTTTATAATCTACGTTAATTAAGGAAATAATGTTTAATAAGTCATCTTTTGAAAATTATTAATTTTTTGAATAAGTAGAATTAAATGCAGTTGAAGAGTAAAAAATAAATTTTTAAACAAACTAAAATTATAATAATCGAGAATTTATGCTTGCTTAAATTTTTATTAAATTAAAATGGTGTAAAATCAAGAGCGAGATCGTGTGTTATCTCTGATAAAACTAAGATTTGATCAAAAATATGATTGGCTAATTGATATTGTTTCTACAAGCATATAGGGAGATAAAAGTATAAACCCGGTTTAATTTAAGGATATAGGCAGAAATACACTGTCAATAGAATAAAGTGGAGAAAATATTTAAAAACGTACCTCTCTCAAAGCGTAGCAGACAAAAATATTCTTATCAACATGTCAGAAATGAAAAGGAATAAAAATAACCATCCGTTAATGGGTTTGGTTTCCTTAAATAGATCAATTAATCTTAGATTATAAACTAATTCGTCAAGATTAACCTTATTTTTTAACTGACGACATAACGGAAAATTCAGAATTTCTCTTTTAATTTTATTCAAGTTCTTATTTAGAAGAAATCTAGAAAATTTATTTAATTATAAATCATTTTAAGATTTTTATCTATTTATAATCTTACTTTTATTAAAATATATGAATTTTTTCAGAGACATAAAATTAAGCATAACAGATGAATAATAATTTCTGTCTTCATTATTTTTTCAATTTTCTTTTAAGTCAAACATGCTTTCACAGTTATTTCAGGTTTTTGAGTTGGTTAATAAATCGTTACAATCTAATAGGTGGATTAAAAAATTATCATAATGACAAAACTATCAAAAAATTGGAACATTAAATAAGCATTCAAACAATAGCAAGGCATTAATTTGTTGGAATATGTTTGTCTTAAAACTGAATTTTTAATAAATACAAAGATAGAAAACAAGCTTCGAAATCAGAGACAAAAACTAAATCTCACCTGCACTGAGATTAAGGGTTTGACATCAACTTAATAACCGTTATAATCAACACGCTTCTAATTGATAATAACTTGGTAATTTTCTAAACCGTTTAATAATATTTTCTGTCAATTTAAGGTTCATCGCGCCAAATTTAACAATATTTGTAATTAATGTAATAATCGTATCAATTAATCCAACGAAACATGCAATTTATTTATTATCTATTAACATATAAAATAATCCGGATTTATAATACAATTAAAAATCAGTGTGCGCATGTGTTTAATTTATTTTATTAAAAAATTATACATATATACACTTGACGAAGTTAAATTTCCTAAAATTTTTAATTGTCAAAACTAAATGTTTAGCTTGTCGGATTTCAATAAAATTGTTGTGCTGAAATAAGAGTTCCAAATAATATTACACAATTAATTCACTTTGAATCGAGGAAAAATTTTTCTGACTCACAATTCTTTGAAAATTATAATATTTTAAGACTACTGTTTATATTTCAATTCTTTAGTGAAGAGCATGCAAAAATTATTTAACCTCTACCTGCTGGATTTTTTGTCATTTTTATTATAATGGCTCATAAAATTATAAAAATATTTTGCAAAAATAAATTCAATAACATTTAATTCTGTTTATCTCAACCATTACATTGATTCGCCATCACTTCTCGATAATATGTGTAGCTTTTGTGGTTGACTGGTTCAATCTTTGGTGAGGTATTTTACATAAAACATTCCTGAGGCATCAACATCTAAAGTGAATTGAAGGTCACGAACTTCGATAGAATGTTGAATATTCAGTAGTTTTGCAGAATAAATTTAAACTCTCCATATATCAAAGAAAATATAACCAAAGAAGTATTTTTCAATGTTATACAAATATTACTTAAAATCGAGGTAATTAGTATGAGGCAGTGAATCAAGATCATTATTGTGGTCAAAATTGAAATAATAATCAGAAAATATTCAATTTTTGGATGGGGATGATTTATAAATAATTTACCATACCTATGTTTCAAACCATATGAGATTTTTTAATTTAAATCGACTGTCTAAATCCTCATATGTTTTTTTAGAAATAACATTCCGGTTTGTTTTAGAAAGTTAAGTAAAATAGGACCTATTTCAAAAAACTCATGAAGATAAAATTTTAAAATGTAAAATTGTAATATTGGTTAAAATATATTGTTTTCAAATTGTGGTAATTCTCTAAATTTATATAGATTAATAGCAAATATGAAACATCGTATTTGGAGATGTAATTTATAAACATCTAATTTTGTTTAGAAAGGAGAACTTTTTGAGTTCCTGTAGTGAAGTTTGTTATCAATAATCATTCATGGATTTTTTATCAATTTTGCTGATGTGACTTAAAGACAAAATATAACCATTTTAGACACAAAATTATTTTAAAACTGTTTATTTTGAATACCAATTTAATTTTGAGAAAAGTTTTCAGTTTGATATATTGATCCATAGGTCGTCAACATCTTAGTGATTACAAGAAAAGCTGTTAAATCATCGTCATATAATTAAAAATGAAAAGAAATATCGTCGCATACCATAAATTTATTACATTTAGCAAGTTAAATATGCATTTTAACTCTTGTAATTCAATACTTTTCATACGACAGATTATAACCTCAGGTACTGAATTTAATAATATTAATGGGTCATTAATAGTTTTTACTAAATTTGCAAGGTTCAATAATACAGCCTCCCAAGAGCTAAATTTAATGTCGTAAATCATCTTAGGCAAGCAATACTAGTTATGACAAGAAAAAAGAAATCAAGCTATAATGTGGAATCGCCAAGTGAACTATTCCGGAAAATTTCAGATTAAGAATTTTAGAGCTTATAAATCATCGTATTTAAAGATGATCGAAAAATAAAACTATCAAAGAAACATGAAGGTTTTTCTGCGTTATCAAAATATTATTTGTGAGGAAGAAAATACTAGACAACTAATAATATTAAAAATGATACAAGTTTGGAATGATATCTTTTACCATATAATGTGAGAAAGTGTCTCTGGGGGTTATTTTTTGAAGATAAAGTGCAGTTTTTCAAATCTCTTTTGTATCATTGATGGAATTTTAATTTTGGTATTCAAACGAATTATATATCCTGTTTAATTTAATTTAAATATGATTGATCTTTTTGTCAAAACTCAAATACTATGTTTTAGCAGTTTTCTATGGTGAAAGAGAGAAGGAATCCTGAAATTTCATTTTATTACGTGAATTTTATGGATTGATTTTGCAGGAAATGGAGATTCAAAACGATGAAGAAACCTTGTTTTTCTTGATGAAGTGAAATTAAATTTCATGGGTAAACCAAAAAATTTGAAAATTAGATTTATAAAAAGAATAATGTTATCTGTGAAGCTTCAAAAGATATAAATATTTCACAAACGACAGTAATGAACAGATAAACTATTATAATCAATAAAATTATAAAATGTAAATCAAAAGCCAAAATTTCAAAGAAGTCATGAAATATTTCATAATCTTTTGTTATGAGAAGAGAATACCCAACAAATACTGGTCAAAGATGAAGCATAAATTCACCAGTTTGGAGATTTGTGGGAAATCCGAAGTATCACATTGAACATTTAGCATCATACTCCTTACCATTTGTTTTTGAATCAGAATGGGAAAATATTTAAATTTGCCAAAACCAAGTTGTTCTTTATTGTGCCACAAACGAAAATCTTACCTTAAATCAATGAATATAATTAAAATGAGTATACATTGACCGATTGGGATGTTTCATCGAAAATTTTTTCTGTCTAGAGTGAAATCAACAATCTTAAATTTAATAAAATCATTATTAAAATATTTTATATTTCAAATTTATTTATTTATCTTAAAGGTAAAAGACAAACAGTTAAACAAATCTCTGGATTTCGAATTAAAACTAGTATCAAAAAAATAGGTTGGAACTCAGATTCCTTCATTGCATTCATATATATTTAAAAGTCTTCATTTGTTCACTCAATCTTAAGAAAGAACCAAAAAGCATACCTTCCATTCATAATTGTCGATGAACTGTAGACTTTAAAAACTTATGTGGATTAAAATGAACGTTTATAGACTTATTTAGATGAAAATTATGTGGCAGAACATTTAGAACTAAAGAAATAAATGTATAAGCATTTTGTATTTAAGTTCAAATAAGTATTTAGAAAGGTACGTTGCCAGTTTTCACACTAAATTCAAAGAATGAACTTATATACTTATAGAGATCGTGCAGAATACATGAAACCTGAATTGAATTTGTTTTTTTATTTTGTCAACTAAAAAAGACAAATTAATCAATTGTTCAATTGTTCACCAAGTATTACTCTGTTTTATTTTTTTATTGAGTAATGAAAATTAAATCATTGTAATTTTCTTACTTTTCTAAACCTAAGATTGAAATGATTTCATTTCTTTTGAAACTAATTGAATTATGACGACTTTTAACAATGAAAAATCAAATAGGAAAAATAAATTCAATAATTTAAAATGAGATGTTTTCTTTTATAAAGTACAGAATTTCTTTTGCCGATTCTAATTTTGAAATAATACGAAAGTATATTTTTATACTTTGATTTAATCATACTAAGAATACATGCTCCATTATACGATGCTATTGTTTATCGATCACTAATTCATTACAACTTAATGAAATGATTTTTCTGGTTAAAATGTTAAGTAATTCGTAGGAATTCATAAAAAATATACTTGAAATGTTTATCCGGAGTATCTCAAGAAAAAGAATTTTATCCAGATTTTGCAATTTTAACAAAGGAGGAAATTTTTCAGAAAAATTCAGGTATTAGAAAGATAAATCCGAAATACAGCTTTTACCTGAAGTTTTTCAAGATGTAAATACATATTTATGGAAATTCAAATCAATAAATTTTAAGAATTAAGAAGTTGATAAAATAAACAATGCTAAAACTTCCAGTTCTGAACATACCGTAAATAAATATAAGTTATTATATGTAATTAAAGTTGAAAATAATAATAAGATTTAAAGCTATTTTATTGTCCAAGATTAATTTATAGGTAATCATGTCAGAACAAGTGATTTATAACTCTCAAGATCGTTTTGAAGATAGAATTCATGAAAATTTAAGGAAAAAAACGGTGTTGAAAAAAAAAATTTCAGAGAGAATTAACGATTGACGAAGTATCAAAAATTCTATATTTTCTCTTTTTCATTCTCAATTTTCTAACGATTTTTATTTTTTCAGAGAGGGTGAGGAAAACCTATTATGTAATTTGTAGACTAAATTTCACGAACGTGTAAGCCCTTTCGTGAAAAACCTTGAAGCGTTAGACACCCGTTCGGCCACCTTTCGTGTTGTAACACAGGTAAACGAGTTGTGTTAGTATTTCACTCACAAAATGTTCTTTATCGTGCCGTGAATATCAGCTCATAAAATGTTAAATTTTAAAATTTTGGAAAAAATAACGAAGATTTATGCATATTTAGTAATGTTTTTATGTGATTATTTTCATTATATATTTGAACGGTTGGAAATCAAAACTATCCATAATAATATCATGCATATAATATATCAGTTAGATATTTATCATTCATGCTCAATGTGCTTTAATTATAATCTTCACTTGTTCTTTCATTAATTTGCCCATTTATTTTGAGTATAGGCTCCATATTCTCTGTCTTAAAAATTTAGAATGTGGTCTTTATGGATTATCTCTTATCCAAATGTTTTTAAAATTAAATGTAAACCAGAAGTAGGATATAACATTTCTAACTTACATAATGTGGATAAAAATTAAAATGAAATGTTATTTCAACCTTCGTAGACTTGCTGGCTACAGAAAACCCATTTTATTATGTCAATATACACTCTCAAGCATACATTCCCAGTCCACAATTTACCTATATTATTCAATTTGTGACAAATATAGATTTGTCAATGTCTAATATTCTTCATGTACCACATTTCGACATAGATTTCAAATTTTAATTTCAGTCAATAATTGAACCAATAACTTGCTGGAACGGAGCTTGTATTTTCATTTATCAAAGAAAATTTAATGATAAAATTTTCTGAAAAAGTTTTCATCTTAAAGAAAAATATTTTCAATCTTTTGGTTGAACGCGTTATTTTTTACATCTATAGTTGGAAACCTCCATAAGAGAGAAATTTTTTTATTTCCATATTTTATCAAATCTTTGAACTTATTCTTTGTATTTTATTTTAGAATCATTCTGGTTTATTGTGAACATTATGAATTATTTGTTTAGTATTATTTTTATAATGTGGGTTTAAACATTAATTATTTCCCAACAAATCCAAAGCGAATTCGAGTAATCTATACAGCAATCTTAATTTTTTCAGAATATATCTTGAATGATATAACGTATATAAACTCTGGTTATTTGAAATACCTTGTTTTTGATTTAAAGTGATAAAATAGATGTCTGAATATAAAATTTTAACCAAATATTTTATCAAAGAAATAAATTAATTATTTTCAATATAGCTCAAATTTAGAAAAATTATGCTTATTTTTATGGTTGGTTGATTAAATTTATTAATTTATGTCAATGAAATAAATTTCATAATTTTTTTTATAAATTTCTAATTTTTGTTATTAAATACCATTCGACGGATTCTCGAAAAAGAATTTCATTTTCTTTCTTCATAACACATTTGTAAAGAAACACTTTTTATATTCATGAAATATTAAGATATCTTTTATTTTTAATTGGTGTAGTTTTCATGATTTTCAAATCTTATGAAATTAAAATAAGTTCTTTAATTTCCTAAATTTGACATATTATTTTCATTTTATACTTTGACACTCGAGATGTATTGAAATTATTTTTCTGTCATTTTGTTAAATAGGTGTCTTTGCTGGATAAAAATGTTTTTAGATTATTAAATATCAATAATAGAAAGACATTTTCAATAAAATCCATCATTTTAGAAGTTTTTAATTGACCAAAAATGTAAGTCAAATTATTTTACAATTCATCCTCAAAAACATTTTTGCTCTTCTCTTCTAATATAATGTGCCTTGATATTCATTAATCAAACTTATGTAAACTTGATTATTCTTTCCTATATAATCATTTTAGAAAAGTTCAACTTTTATAAATTTATAGTTTTATTTCTGTTAGATTTCTTTATTTTTGATCATTACTTCCACTTTAAGTATTTAATGGCTTTTGAAAGAATTTTCTTAACATTAAGTGATTAATTATATTTTTTAAAGAATGCGAGTGATAAGTTTGATTTAACTATCCAGAGTATGACTTTTTGTCAGGTTCTGAATTGATAAATTCGAGTATATATGATGAATGAATAAAGTCAATTTCAAAAGCATGTGCGAAGCTCGTAGATGCGAAGGCTTGTTTAACTTATTATAATGCATCAGACAAAACCGTCAAAATCAAAGTTATTCAAATTAAATTGTTGGAAATTTTCTTCAATACTTGTTCTTGATCCATCAGTTAGAGAACATAAACATCAATGGTTTTATCAAATTTTAAAATGAAAAATAGATTAATCATATTAAACTTTGTGTGAGCTCTAATAGTTCTTATACTTTAAAATAAAAAAACATAAACATTGACTGCTTCTTTTCGTAAATATTTTTTAATTTTATTATTTTAAAAATTACTTTAAAAGATTGAAGATCAAAATTCATGCGTTTTTTAATTTTGAAGATGCAGAATTTTTATAGTTCTTTTGCAATAGTGTTTTTTGATTTTTAAGTTAGATTTTAATGTACGAAAATGAATAATCTCATTAATTTTATCAGTTTTCTGAATCAGTTTATAATGAATTTTATTTCATATATGTATCTTTTGAGAAATTTTTAACTATGTTATACAGTATAATAATTTTGTGCAATAAAACTGTATCTGCATGTGATGCAAAAAGCCAAGGGTGAGTTAATCAATAATCATAACTAAAGTGAGAAGATTTTGGCACAGATTAGCCAAAATTATTTTGATGAGAGAATAATCAAAACTATTTTTAAAATAAAAGTGAAATTTATTATCTTACTATTCAACGATATAACTTTGTCTTGATCACCGAAAAAGCAGTTTTAAATCAAATCACCTAAATCTGAGCAAGAATAAAAATTATAAACCTTAATAAAATACGTAGCGAAAAATTATGAACAAATATTTAGAAAATAAAAAATAGAGAATATTAAGTTGTGAAAACGATGTATAATAACTCGTTAATTTCAATTCAAATGATTGAGGATATCTACTATAACCATAGTTAAGGTGTGCTTGATAATGGAAATTGCCTTTAACATTTTTAAAAATAAGTGAATTGAAATCATTAACTTAGATATCTTCTTGAGTCATTTTGTAGTTATAACTTTTAAATTTTAAATTATCTAAAGTCCGAAAAATTTAAATTGGCCCTTTTCTCAAATTTAAAACCATTATGATGAGTGGAAAATAAAAATATGGTGAAACGTAATTTTCAATTTTTAAAACCTTTATGTTTTCAAATTTAACTTCATTCATTAAATGGTTCAAAAGTTTCACTCGTGAAACAAACATAAGTTTTTGTTTGTAATTTACACAAAAATGAATTTCGTGTTTACAACCCCATTATGTCTGAAAAAATCCATAGAAATACTTCAAATACCAAAATATATTATCATTTTTATGATCTTAATAAATGTCATATTATCGTATCAGCTAGATAGACTTTTAACTCTTCATAGTTAAAATATTTTAGAATGTAAAAACAACTTTGATGAGTCGGTAAATAAAATAAAAGTATTGATTTTAGAAAAAAGAACTTTTCTTGTTATTGTAAAATTTAAAAGATGAAATTCTTTTAAATGTGATGTATAAAAAAAAAGAATTCTTAAATAATAGATATACGAATCAAGATATTCACCAGAATATATCTAAAATAGAAAAATGAAAAGGTAAAATTACTAAGTTCATTTTGTTTAGTAAAGATAAATATTTTATAAATTAAGAGTGTAGATACTTCAACATATTTACCTTAATTTTTAATTTAAGCGATAAATAATTTGTTGAAAAAATGAAATCGGTTTAAAAATGAAAATTCAGGAAAGTTTTTTTTATTTTATGAACTAAAAGATTTTAAGAGAAAAATATAACGTATAAATTAACAAAACAACACATATTCCTGATATATAACGCATTTATATTTGAGTATTTCTAAATTTAGTTCATTAACAGCTTATAGATTAAAACGAGTGTAAGCCAAATTTTCAAGGAAACAAATTTAAATCTCTTAATCTGGATCTTCCGTGTTTAAAATTTTAAAAACACACTTATGAGTGTTTATAAAGGCCTCGTTCATAATAAATTGAGATATCTGTTGAGAAAGTATGTACATGTAGAGATCTTGACTTTAGATCGTTAAGATCACCTACTTTAAGGCCATCGGTACTTTATTGGTTCAACGTTTGCAGGTTTGACCAAACTAACCTTTGGAAGCTGTTTCACAATCTCTAATTATTTTTAAATTAAAATGTTCAAATTTAAAGTTTATTCGTTGATTTTATGAATCGTTCTCACAAACCTCTTGATATGCCGTCATAACTTGTATGTGGCATCATTGTTGTTTTTTCTTAAATTTTTAGTTTTATGATGTGCAATTTAACAATTAAATCAATACCTAAAATCAACTCGGCTAATCGAACTATTACTTAATTTTAGTATGTGAGAGCTTTTTTGAGTTTCAAATAAACTGAGTTTTATAAAACAAAATTTTGGTGTGAAATTAGTATTAATAGTCATCATCTATTTCTTCATGGATGGCTATTAGATTTAAATTGGGAAATTTACAAGAAAAAAATTATAATTACATTCAATAAATTATATCTTATATTCTACATAAGGGTAATTTTATTATAAATGTTTATCGAATTGAATAAGATATCTTCTGTGAAATTAAATATGATACTTAAAATTAATATAATTTCAATCATATAAAGCTGCGAAATTTATCAAAAAACCTCAACTAAATATCAAGTAAAATTTTGATAAAAAGTTAAATTTCTGAAAATATTTAAGCCTAAATTCTGATATTAAAAATAAGCCCGCTTAGTTTTTTGTTAAGTATGGAATGTATATCAAAAAAGGATGATCTATCATGGTCGTTGAACTAGATTCAAAACAAAACTTCTATCATATCAAATTTTCATCTCTAAGAAACAAAAAGATTTTTCGTCAATAAAGAAAAACTCGATGTCGAGCATACATTAAGTATAGCACATTATATGTTTAAATATCATTAAAGAGATAAAATAGGCAATGATCAAAGCCTATCAGAACATTAAAAATTCTTTTTCTGAGTTTGACGAAAACTCAGATTCAGTTAAATCAGCCAGTGTTTTGTGAAAGTTTTTTTTAGTTCACTGTGGTTTCAAATGGATTTTTTCAAAATAATTAAAATAAGGAACACAATTTTAACAAGGAAGGAAAATCTTTCTCTCATGTAGGCACTTATCGATCGTAATGACTCAGATAAACAAGAGGCACGATAACTTTTTAAAACTATCGATGATCTCTCCATTATATTTTTCAACATAATCTTATTATTATATTTTAATATCTTAGCTGTAAAATCAAGGAAGAGAAAACATTTTGTCTAAGTTTAATCTTATTATCAACTGAAAAATTTCAATTTTATAAAATTACGATAAAAACACGTTATTATAGTGTATATTTTCAAAGATATGTATTTCATTAAACCTCATAGAATGTGAAAATTCAAAATTTTCATAAAATTTTATCTGAAGCCAAACTCTCAGAAAGTTATCAATTTATTAAACATTTAATTATAACGTTGGGTCTAAAGATATTTAACTCGAAAACCGCTTATATTACATTCTGTAGTAGCGGAACCTTTATTTGACATAAAATTAATAATAATTTGTAATCAAATCTTTAATGATATGAGAAAATCGTTCAGTACGAGGATGTTTAGAAAACTTAATATATTTTAAACTTATATAAAGGCAAAAATATTGATTTCTGACTATAATTTGCATTTATAAGGCTTATATTAAATAGTTGACATCACAATTTATTTTTAAAAAATTATAAACTCGCTAAGTTAAAATAAATTTGAAAAGTTTTTAGCTTCGGTTTAATTATGAAATTAAAATAACTCATGAATTTGTGAAAACTACGTAGAATAATGGAGGATAAAAAGAAATATATCAAAATTGAATAATTTTAAAAGGGTAATATTACTTTAATTTCGAGAAATTTCTTTCAATTGACTTTTCAGATAAACCAGACTTGTAATTTTGAAATTCAACAAAAAACTTTGTGTTACTTCTGATTAAATGAATGAATGCTAATCTGGTAATGATTAGAGCCAAGTGAATTTTACCAAGTTTTTTCAAAATCAAAGTATTTCCATAACGCTTAAGATAAAAAAATTCATGGATTAGGTATAAATTGATAATAGTAACACATTAAGATTTATGAATAAATGGTGCGTTAAGATACAAAATCATACTAAATAGCTAATTAATTTTTTAAAATGGAAAATATAAGGGATCGAATTTATAGTATAACCCGAGAAAAAAATAATACATAATTTTTTATCATTAATTTTTGATATGACGAGTTTATTTCATTTTAAAAGCAAAAATCTGGAATTAAAATTCTCACAAGTCTACTGTATTTTCAAATATATATATGGATTTGTCAGCTGTCCAGCCAAGAAACAAATATTTGAACAAGGTTTTTTCAATCAAAATAGTCTAACAAGATTTATAAAAATTAACGAGAAAATAATTATCATGAATTTTAACAAAATAAAATTAATGTGAAGATTTTGCGCATGTTAAAATAATCGTTAGTGCCAAAAATTTCTTACTGTGATTTTTGAAATTTTATTTAGCTCTAAATTAAATTTTCAATTATTTTTATAAATTTGGAAGCTAGGAATAACGGTATAGACCTTTAATATGAAAAAAATCGTAGCTTACCCTTAGAGTGTGAAGCATATAAGTAATTAAATCAATACCTCGGATAACTATGGAATTAAAAAGTTAAAAATTTTACTTTGATGCCTTAAATATATCAAATTAACTGGGATTATAATTAAAAACGACAAGATTTGGTTGGTTTTTGTGGCTGTAAATTCGAGTAGAATTCTCAATAATTTATTGATTATATTAAGTGATTCATTTTTTTGGTTGTAAACAAATATTTTGAATTTTTATTCCTTTCGAGGAATATATTTTGTTCTAATTTTATAATATTCATAAATAATTTTTCATACCTTGGTAAAAATGAAATGGATTATTCTTAGAAGGAGAATTTTAAACATGATTTTGCTGTCAAATGAAACATTTTTTCCTTATATCTAATGAAGGTCCATGTTTTAGAAATAAAGAACTAACTTTCGTTGAAAAATGATCTCTTTTTAAACAAATAGTAAGATGGTTTAAATTTAGATTATAGAAAAATACATTCAATCATTGTTTGTGTTTTATTTTCGCATTTTGCTTCAATTTATTCATTCAAATAAATCTCATTTGCAATAGCTTATGAAAAAGTATGATAATATTTTTAATGATGAGGATGCATGAATATCTTGACATTTACAGAGAATTTAAAAGGTTCTCAATTTTGAAAAATGTAATATTCTTTAAAAAAATTAATTGCAGAAGTGTCTTCCCACGTCTATTTATATATCTTTAGATGATAATTTTAACATTTGAATTTTAGGTTCACTGATGAATTCAAAGTTGATTTATCTTAAATATCACCCATTGGCAAAATTAAATATAATTCAAAATTTCTAAGTTTTTTCTGAAGTATTTAGCATATGTCGTTGTACTTTATCTATTCCAAGTTCGAACTAAATATTTGGTTTCATAACGGCAGTTAAATCATATATTCCTGATAGATATCTAATGAGGCGAAGTAGTTAACTCTTTTGCGACCTTCATTTTCCAAAAATACCTTGAACGAAAAGTTTTTAGGTTTATTGTTCTGAAATATTTCACCATTCTTAAATTCTCGTGTGTTCTTTACCCGTAGGTGATCCTTTCTCTCAAATCATTCTCTTATAAGTCTTGAATCAAAATTTTTTCAATGTAAAATTCAAAGAGAGATTCTCCGCTATTTCTCAAAATTAGAAAATTAAAATCAACTAAATCTACTTATGTTCACCACTTTAATCATAATCAAGATATTTAGCCGAAATTTTTTCATCCCTAATTTAAAACAAAAGTAGCGTTAAATTTATCAAATTTTTTAATCTACGTTCTTGATTAAAATTTTTAAAGATCGTTTTGAATTCGTATCCGAAATTAAATGATCAGTTCATTTTATTTTAATGGGATGTTTTAAGTTGTTTCAAAGTAAAAATGCTTGATAGATTCAATCTAATCTGAGTTTTTTTCTTTTGTTGATAGCTAGAATTAGGTAGTATTAATAATTAACAGAATTAAAAATGCAGATTCAATTGCTTGAATTAAGTAACAAATTTATTTTTAATTATCGGAATATTTTTAAATACTATTAAGGAAAATTAAAATTGCTTTATGAATGCTGCTCCGATCAACGTTATAATCTAATTATACGTAAATTTTCTTTACATGGAGTCTTAAAGCAGAAGTTTATGAGAAGAAATAAGAATTAAACAGCAAGATTCTGCGTATGAGTACTTATTATATCCAGACTAAACATACTCGAAGATTTCCAATTCAAAACTTTTAAAATAAAGGTTAATGACATCTTCAAGTTATACAGAAAGTTCGAAAGAAATTTTTTTAGAAGCAACGAACGTATAGTCAACGCTATATACAATAAATATGGTTGCGGAACTGAACCTAAAGATGAATGGAGTTAATAACCGAATGATATTCAGTGGATCATGACAATCAAACGTTAAGCATTACTTTATCTACTCACAAAGACGGAAAATATCCACCTTTTAAGAAAATTCTCCCATAATTTTTTCGATAAGAAAAATCTGTCAGATCTTCATAGCCACATTTTCTAACTGATTATTTTTATTCATAGAACACTCTTCGAGGTAAATCTTTCATTTCGATTAAACTTAGAATTTTTCATCTTAGGTTCATTTGAATACAATATGTTATTTTTCGATCCACGGTATCAACAGAGAATTATTTGAAATTTTCGAATCCAGAATGCATTTCCATTCAGTATCTATATGTATATCGAGTATCGTTTGATCTTATCACCATAAATTTTTCGGATATTAAAATTATTTACTTCAAGCAGTATACTAGAAAATTAAAGGAGAATCTGACGTTTTAAATTTAAAGAAATAACAGATATAAAATACATTTTATGATATATTAATCTTATAAGATGGATAATCGTATTTCAACATACATGTAAGTCCTATTCGTTGTTCAATGTATGAAATTTTGATATTTATCAAGTATTTAAGATATTTTTAATTATAAGAGCCATAATTTCGGTTTATATGTGAGTTTTTATTTCATTCTGATATATTTATTATGATAACAGAAAATTTATTTTTTAATTAGGCTGACTCCTTCAGAACATATTTTTGCGTCATTCTATATTGGACAATTTTGATTATTATATCATTATTTGAGTTAAAAGCTCAAGTAGTTTTTGAAACAAAAATTTGTCTCAAATTAGTTTAGTTATCTAATTCATTCAAGATATTGTTTATATTGGTCTATTTCCAAAATCTTAATAAAAATAGTCATTAATTTTTCATAACTTAATTTTCCAAACGTCTAATCGAATCATCAGTGTCATATTCACTATTAAGTGGTCGGAAACTTTAAATTAATCTTAGTAATTCTTCTATATGAATATTGTTACAATGTTATTGTTAAAGTTTGTGAAATGATATATTCTTCTGTTTTGGATGTTTGAAACTTAGCTGTTGGAATATTTTTATTTCATCTATGATTTTTCAAATTTTAAACAATAACTGGAATTTTTGTATCTGAATGTGTCATCCTTGAGGATGGGTGCGATTCTTAGAAAAATTCCATTCCCTTGTCTTAGGCTGAACACTCCTTTAACCATCAATATAGATTTATTTCAGTGGTAATAAGTTAATAAATAAGTTTATTTCATTCGAGATGCCCTACCGAGTGTTCAGGAAGAAATAGATCATCGTCTTGAACCATGAATATTTAAGAATTACTTTCTTTTAAATTGAACTGTTGTGTAAACTTCTCGATGAAATTAAAGCATAAAAAATCTAGAAAAATAAAATGATATATTACAAAAATATAAGACATATTTTGTCGTAAAATCTCATAGATTTAAAAAATAACAAAACAAAAATTGTTTCAACTGATAAACAGAGGCAGTTGTGTCAACGGTGTTACAGTTTTGAAATCCATAAATTCAAAGCCTGCATTTACCTTCATATCTGAAAATATTTCATACTGGCTTATTCCGAATCTCGTTCTTCTCAAATACGATTAAAACACGATCCAATCATAGATTTTCAATTTTTCGAGGTACAGAGTTTATCTTTGGCTTTAAATTTTGGCATCTTTCGAATCTTCGATTGAGTTTTCTCAAATGATCGACACAATATGTTAGCTGCAGTATTTTAAAAGTATTTTAAACAATTCTGACCCAATTTAATCATTTTTATGAATCCATCCACCCTTATCTAAAGCTCTTTAAAAACAAAATAAATTAGTTTTCATAAGCTTAATTAATGAAAATATTTCAATTAATTTTTCAATCAAGCATTCAATCATATCGTATCTGGGTTAATTCTTTATTTTACGATGGCAGTTTTTCCTCTGTTGAGCTAATTCTTCCTGAATTGGATTTTTGATGATAAATTTGAATTCGATGTTTAAAAATTCTTGAACATTCTGATAATTTTAAGACAGTATCTCTTCAGTTAATTTTTGGCAATTTATATTTTTGGTCTATTAATCATATTCTATGTATTAGTTGAAAAATCATAACTGCTTCTTCGAATATACATCGAGAACAATTCATTTTTTAAGAATTTTTTTGAAGATCAAGGATGAGTCATACCTACCATGGCATCTTACGTGAAAAGTTAATTTATATAGGTTCTTCGGTAAGGCTCTCCTTACTAGGTTTTGCCTTTCGCCACCCTCGTTTCGATACAAATATTTTTTGGGTATTTAAGATTCTTATCTTCTTAAACCTCACTTGCTCTTTGGCTCTTGAGGCCGCCTTACCTCTGACTCATTGACTCCTTGGAACGTTTTGCACATTCTAACAAACTTTGGCTCACTACGAGCTTTTGGGCACTTATATGAATAAAGAAAACGATTTTATCATTATATTGACGAAATATACAGATTATACATAGGAATCTGAGATTAGAGATAAATATTTTATATTTTTCTTTGGTTAGCTAGAATTTGTGCGATGAGAGAACTTACTGTCGCTATAACGAGATAACATCAGCTTGGATTTTTTTAGTTAACTTTAGGGGCTTCAATTTCTTTAATAATATGGAAATAATCTTGAGATCATTCTAAATATTGTGAATTTTTTCATATTTACTGAATAAGAAAACATTCAACATTGAAAATCCTGACCATTGAGGGTGTTTTCTTAAGGTAAATTTTCATATAAACATAATATTCTTGTAAATTTATATTTAATGTCGTCATAGTATGTTATGAAAAACACTTTAACTTTAAGTTAAACCTGAATACAGGACAGATTAGCTCTCAAGTTAATAATCATCGAACCCTGAAAATATATCTTTTTTATTTCAGAAATGTATTCTTAGAGATGATCTCTTTAAATAGGACATTAAAAGAAAATAAAAATTATCAATTTAAACTTTACATAATATTAATCTATAATATCTAGTCTATTTTAAAAAGAACAACATTTCTGTTAAAAAATTCTTTTCAAAGTTACATCTTTAATGTTTCTCAAACTCATTACATCAAGTGACTAAGATTAAAATTCAAAATGTAAAATTTTCCCAGATTCAATTAAATCTTCATCTAAAATCAAAGTGTTGAGAAATAAATTAATAGATAGGTTTCTAATCATAATTGTAACGTTGTGTTGATTTATATCATAAAATGAAACAGTTCGTTACACTCATTTATTTTTTCAAATACACGATAACATGCCATTCGCTGATGAAATAATTTCCATTTGGTTGTAAAATATTGCTAAATTTAGATCTATTCTTATTTTATTCTTGACACTTCTTTAACATTGTTGAAATTATAGAACTTCAAGATAAAAATTTTGGATATTCATGATGTTTGATAAAACCTGTTTTTACAAGGTAAAAATAAAAATATGAGCTGTCGAATAATTATTGATTTAATTTAAATTTTCGAATATTAATAAACGTCATCGTATGTTAATTTTTCATTGTAACAAAAAAGATTCTTAAAATTTGAGTGAAATCCAAGGGTAAAATAAAAACATTGTTTTTATTGTTCAAAAATCATACAGAAAATCGTCAATTATTTTGCTAAAACTTTCCAGATTGCTGTTCAAAATATTTTATCACTAAAATTTTTAAATAAAACTAAGATACAAGAATTTTATCAAAGTTCAAAGCATTTACGTTTGAAATTCAGGATGGAGAGTAACGCTTATATGAATTGTTTAAAGACAGTTTTTAATTCTATAAAACAACTTATCTTTGAAAAATTATTTGAGGCTTATGATGCTTAATCATTGGTACGTTAGCAAAGTCAGGGTTAAGTTGAAACATAGGAGAGAGTGATTTCTCCAAATTAAACAGGTTTACTTTTATAGTATCAACTCATTTTGAAGTACGAAGTACAGTGCATTCTAAAGGAGTTATTTAAAATTATATTTTATTACGTAAATTAAGAAAAAATAGTTTTGAATAAGGTGACACTTAATTTACACCCTTTCTGTCATCTGAATTTTCAGAACCATCTGTTGGTGATTCAGGCTGATGAATGTTGGTAAAATCGCCCTCTTTTGAATTATCCGAGAGAGAAGTTTCGTCTTGATTGCTGGAATCACTTCGTGAATTATCATGTAACGAATTTTCTTTCTTCTCTACTTGTGAATTTCTTGGAAAATATCCATTTTTGGCATCAAGATCTTCCATATAACTACAGCAATCCAAAATGATCTGTTTTGATATTTCTTTAAATTTATTCTGTTTAGGTGGATGGCACTTAAATTTATTTCAAAACTCATACATAACTCCATTTATTCCACAACATAACGATTTCGGGATCAGAAAAGCTTGCATTTTTCAAATGAGTTTTCAGAATACTCCTAATTCCTCCAAGCTTCTGATGGTTTATAGAAGAACTATATGTTATAATTCTGCCTACAAAATCTTTGAATAAAACAAAATTTTATGCTTGCATCTTTCCCAATCTTCATCTAATTCTAATCTGTGAATAATTTGTCGATGAAGATAGCGATGTTGTCTAAATTTCTTTTGAATGTTTGATAAAGATTCTTTGGTTCTACCACATTCATTATTTGAAAGCTATGAATTAGGATAAACAGTTTTTTAAATCGAAAGTTGTAAAATGAAAAAAATAAATTTTAAAGTCGAGTCTATCAGGTAAAATTACAACTATAAAATTTGGAGATCATTATCTGTTGTTCATTTTTAGATGTTATTTATTTCAAAAAAATGCAACTAAAACTTTTTATGAACTGAAAATATAATGATAGATTCATAAAATTATTTTATTTAAACTCAAAAACTGCATTTTCAAAGTTTTCTCGTTATCAGAAAATATTCTTTTGATTTTTAACGTTAGAATTTAAAATTTTTCGTATATGTTGAATGTATAAACATCATCTTATGAAATATTAACAGTGAATGATAAATTTTTCAAATGATTATTTTGGTGTCTAGAAAATATTTTCCGTGAAATTTTCTTTATATTTTAGCAAACAACGTACTTGCTAAATTTATATCAACTTATGAAAACTATTAATATTAGCAATATTATGAGTTGTCTTATCTTCCAAAATATACATGGTGCCATTTGAGAAACTATTTTGAAATAAGATCAGTCGAATATCTCAAAGTTATTGATGAAAAGTTGAAATATTATACTGTTAAGATTTATTGAAATTGGATTGATTTTCCTGTATATTGTTAAACTCCGACCTTGAGAAGGCTGTTTTTAAACAACTCCAATTCAACTCAGAATTGTTGAAAAGAGTTTACAGAATTATAAAGCTTTTAAAGGAAAAATTTTTCACTATGTCTTAAAAACTTGGTTTTATGGAATTGTTATTTGATAATATCGGCTTAACTTTCATTCATATATCAAATGCTGGTTATTTAGGTTATTTCAGTAAAATATCAAGAATTTTATAAAATATGATTCTACGATTTCTCCAAATTATTTTAATAATTGACAAGAATGTAATGCTTATATAAAACCTGTTCCATTCATGCTAAAAATCAAAAACTGTTGTTTTAAATGAGACACGAAACTGCGCATTTTAGAGTTACTGAATATTTGATCTTCAATTTTGTTTTATAAAAACGGATTTTATTTTTGAAAGTTTCGATGGCATTTTTCGAGAAAAAATATCATTTAAATGTGAAGTTTTAAAAAATACAAAATTTTTGTTGAAAAATAAGAATTCTCCTATCTTTTAACTCCACGAAAAGATTTCTACTGAAATGGACAATCCAAAATAAAAGCAAAATAATTCATCTTTTCAAGGCGTTTAAAATAATTTCACGAAATTAAACGTTTTGAATCAATAAAATTAATTTAAATCTATCAAAAGCAAAAAAATTATGGTATATTTTACTTATTGGATTATAGAATAACGCGCAGTCTCGTTATAAAATGGATGTAAATTTATAACAAAATTTTATTTTGAAAATAAACAATAAAAATGTTTTCGCAATCATAGTAAAACACCATGATAGTTTTAAATAAAATGCTGAACTTAAAAGTAACTTTATATTCAATGTAAACTAATCAATAGCAGATCTCAATTATTCTTGAATCCCCATTATTAATTCAAGGTATTATTAGCTCTTTCATGTTTTGTAAAATACCTAAGCGATTTTTGAAGCTAAGTATTTGACTTAATTGAGCTACAAAATAAGCGACTTTACAAAGTTCTGTTACTGTAACTTTGAAAACTATTACATTTTGTTCAAAATTTTAAGATGGCTCCAAATTGCAAAATTTTCAAATTACATAAAAGTAAAAATTGTTATTGAATATTTTTAAATAACTTATTTGGTTTTTTATATTTGAAGCCCGTTCTTTTTAAAGGTAAAATTATCTTTTGTGAAAAAATTAGATTTATCTGTTGAAATCAATTAAAAAAATCATTTTAACCGAATTTTTAAGTCTTAAAATTAAAAAATTTTGCCTTTTAATAAAAATTATACTATATTTTCAGAGAACTCGATTTAACGTTTATAGTTGAGGGATTTCGTGTTGGTAATGTGCTGTCGATTTATACAACTTTAAGTGTAGAGGATATCAAAAGAATGATAAGTTTCGTTAACGATCTTCTTTATGTTTCATTTTCATTTATTTACCCTAACATGCGTGTTTAATACACCTATAATTAAATCTAAATTAAAATTTTTGTCTATTTCAACAAAATGTTTGTGGTTGAGAAGATATTACCGAGTATTTTTGACAAGTTAAGATTGTAAATAATAAAAGTGTTTTAAATGGTCTCAAACTCATGCTTTTTATGTCATATATTCTATCAGAAAATACATCTGCTCAAATAATAACTTTGTTAAATATCCGACGAACGTTTTGCAATATGTTAAATTTATATAAATTTACTATCTACTTCATAGATATGAAAGAAAATGATACGAAAATAGAAAAAAATTAAAAAAATTTAAAATTTTTATGAAAATACCTTAAATCTTGATTTTTAAGTTTGATATAAATGAAGTAAATTTTTAAAATTCCTTCGCTTTAAATTAAAAATTGAGAAGTACTTTAAATACAAGTGAATGACAGGGTTTGTATAACTTAAAAGTTGAAATCATCAAAAAATATTTTATAATTTTTTATGAACGTTTTCATAAACACGTATTCTTAAAATTTAAATGACCGTATTTTTAGTTTTAAATAAGATTGAAAATGTTAAATTTTGAAAAGGAATCCCAATCCCTTTCATGCTAAAAATACAAAATCTTCGTCTTCCTTTTTAAAGCTATCGATCAGATAACTTTAAATAAATATAAAGTTAAGAATATCCATCTATTATAAATAAAATATATGAGAAAAAAGAACGCTTTAATAGAAAATTTTGACATTATTAAGATAATCATCTTTCAGCTTCTCTGAATTTGTAAATGTCTACATAAGAGAGACGCATGCCCGTTTAGAAATGAGAGTAAATTATGGGGAACTACTGTGACAAGTTATTTAAATGTGATAAAATCTTGAAAAAGAAATAAAATTTAAAAGGATTCGATTTGTTTACTCGATAGTTTTAAAATGAAGGTGAAGACCAACCTACGTTTGGACTCTATAAATTATTCTCTTTGTTAAAATCTTTGTAATTTTGTTATTACTGGATTCAAACTATGAGAAATGAAGAGATTTTGAAAAAAATAATGCGTAGGTGTAAGTTTCTGCGCAATTAAACAAAAGTAAAGCATTTTTATTCCATACTTTTTGAATTTAAACGATGGGTAAAAACATTCTTTTCCTTTAAACAATTCAAATATATTTGAAGTTAAAATATTAAAAAACTTACTTCCATTAAATCAGCACCTATGTTGAGAAAATAAAGTAAATAATAATAGTCGCGAAGATTCGCATTTATATTTGACTCAATGAACCTTAAAAAAGTAAAATTTATATTTAGGCTTCTTCGTTTTTTTATTTTCTGAATATTAATTACTTTTTTAACAGAAAAGCTTTTTTGAGATAAAATAAAAATTTATGAAAACAGACCGTTAAAATGGCGAGTATAATTGAATAAGTTTGCATGAAAATTATTCATTGATCGCCAACCTGTAAATTGCGGAAAACAAACAAAATGGCTTTGATGATATTAAATTTACAGTTTTATCAAGTAAAGTGAATGTTTATCATTAAAAAGTAAATTTTTCCAACAGTATTCAAAAATGTTCGTTTGAAACACTCTTCAAACGTTTTAAATACCAATCAATAAATTCAAAACTGTTGAGCTTAATTTTAATTTTTGGATAATTTACTTACAAAGTGGCCATTTTAAGTGAACCGTGAAACTCAAATTATGTCAATTTCTGGTCGCTCAAAGGAAATAAATACATCTTCTTAGACTGTGCGATTCCTAAATCTAATTCATGATTTTTAATTTATATTTCAAAATAATTATGGTTAAACCCGTCAAAATATCGTTAAATTTATGATCAAAGCATTGAGAGTTCAACTTGAGCATCTTTTACTTTTATCATATAGATTTTCATAAGCTTGAAATTTTATAAATTCTAAACTTAGAATAAATTATGGTTCATGTTTGATTTTTCATTTTAGCAACTTTAAAATCTACCAAATATATAATTTATCGTTTTTCATGAAGACAAAAACTAAATTTAGTAAGAATGTTCAATATTAAACACATACTCACAAAATTATTTAATTTTAAAATATCAAATTTTCTAACGGTTTCATGAAAACATTTAAGCATCGATAAGACAACCAGTAGTATTTAAAATAATAAAAACCTGACGTTACTTTAGAAGTAAGATTGAGAATGTCCGTTTAGATCCCAAATAGAACCCAGTTTTAGAGAAAAACCTTAACTCTTTCTAATACCATTTTTCACAAGAAAAAAAACACAAGCGTGGTATTTTCAAAATAGACGGACATTAAAATTATGCGCAGTTCTATAAATATGAGGTTTTGATCCTGTTTGTTTGTTTCACGTGACTCAATTTTTTGATTAAAATATTTTCAACTGCCACAGCAACGAGTCTTAACGGGCGCCATTTTGTTTTTTGTTTTTAACTATTTTAAGAAACTTTTTCACCTCAAGCTTATTTCAGTCATAAGAGAGATTTAAATTTGAATTTTACTCTTGTGGTTTAAAGATGTGAATCGCTTGAGTCTGGGAACTTGAATCTAGTTCACGATGGGTTTCCTTGCTCTGAATTAATAAAGGCGATTTGATCAACTTGAAATAATAACACACATAGTGAATTATTTAACTCGTTCTCAGAGAAAATTTGGATAAATTTATGAAACATGAGGTTTTTAGTATTTGGTAGTTTAGAAGCTGATATTTCCAGATATGGGCTCTCATATCAGCCAGATCGTGGTGCGCGAATTTTTAAATGTGAAAATGAGTTTAATGTCTGAGAAAGCCTTTCGAATTAACTGGTAGTATATTAAGCGCTTCAGTGCAGATCTGACGATCTGGTTTGTGAAAGTTTAGTACGTCATTTCCGTTTGATGTCCTTGAAAAGATGAGTTTTTCACACTGTAATTTTTATCACATTATATTTTAAATTTAATAATCTAACATTTTCCAAATTAGACCTATTGTTTCATAATAAAAATGATTTCCACCCCCATAGTTGTAACATTCTTTAACTTTTAAAGTTTATTGAGAATAATGAATATTCTAGTTTAAAGAATCGAAATCAGATAGTCACTCCGAACTCTAATGTGCCTTCGATTCGAAAAATGAGCTTAATTCAATATGAGATTAAACATTGTTAGAGAACAGAGAAAAATAAAGTTCCTACGTGCATTTTTATGTTTCCAATAATTATCAATTATTTATTTGATTTTATGAAAAACTATCATTTAGAAATTGTAAGTCCTCCAATTTTCTATCACATATCAAATTGAAAAATCTCTCCCACTAGATCTATAGTTGATGTTTTTATGAGTTTCATAAAAATGAAGAATAAAACGGAGCAGAAAAACGTGAACTATAACCACATGATATAAAATACGAGACTGCGCATAGACTTAACATTTGTTTCTATCTGGTTAAATTAACGCAGATGAATGTACTCTCCATAAAAATTTTGACAATCGAATAAAGAATAGTTTAATTAGTGAAAAATTAAAGAAAATTTATTGACTCAATTTAAGTGATCGGAATTAAACACCTAAATTGTCGGTGATGATCATTCGATGAGATTTTGGGTTTTGTTTTGTCATAACCTAAAGCAGTATCATGAGCAGTAAATTGCTCTAGTTGATTTTATCCATGTACTCCAACATAACAATAAAGATCGGAGTTTTCTGACTATCTCAATTGGAATAAACTTTTATCTATTTTCAGAAACCTTTACATGATAGAATCGTTCGAAATCTGAATTCATATATAATATTTATAAAAATTCACATCCAAATGATTTTCTACAGCTTATGTCGTTTGACATACATTCAACCATCTGAGGACTTTATAAATACAAACATATGAAACATTTTAGTATTTAATAATCGGAAAGGTACGATAAATAGATCCTAAACCACCTAGCGCATGAGTTAAAGAGAACTTAAAATTTATTTTTCAAAAAAACCAAGAATGAGAAATTTTAACTTTGTGTTCTATTTAAATTTGATCACTTTTATGAACGAACCCGCGCAACATGAGATGGAAGGGAAAATAAATAATATTGCAAAAATTATTTATTTTGCACAGGTTTTATATGCCTAAAGGCTTGAAAAATCTCAGAAACTTTTAAAAGATAATTGAGCATGGATAATGAACACTGGCCGTGTCAATAAAAATTTGAATGTGTCGACTTATTAATGCTCTGCAAAAATCAATAAAACAACTTCAAGATTAAAAATATTTTCGAGCTGTTAATAAAAATATTTAACACAACTTTTAAAACAAATATTTATCCAACAAACACAATATTAACAAAATTTGGATCTGTGATATTTAGAAATTTCTATCTCTGAGCATATTGACTTTGGCTCCCAAACATTGAATAAAAATAGTGATACTTATATCATTATCAAATGTACCTTATATATTTTAAGAATGCGGTTTGTGGGCGGGCGGTTAGTAGGCGTTCTACGGATATTTTATTTTTTCGCAATTTAGCGTGTGAGTTGATAATTATTTGTTATAAATCGATATTCGGTATTTTTAATCTTAAGAATGTTATCTACAATTTTTATTGGTTTATATCATTTACCAGTTTTTTTTCTTGTTGTAACTATGATAGTAAGTATTAACCATCATAAAGGGGTATTTTTCTAATTTTTTTATGAACGTGGATTGTACGAAGCTGAACGATTAACATGTGTCATCGTGTTTTACATTAGCGACGCTTTTTTTGCCTTATTAGTTTATAGGAGCGTGTTTTGTTGCTGTTCTTATTAATTTAAGTTTCTAACAGATGAATTCTTTGAATACGATTAGGTCCTAGCTGTATGAACAAACCTGTAAATTAAAAAGAATTTGATCAATTTATCTCCTAAAATTTCCATTGTGTCTTTACAAAATTTTTAATATAGTTATGAATTTGAACGTTTCGATGAAAAAATATTCGCGAATATTCACCGATATTCGGTTAAATTGAAGAGGTTTTAGGATTTTTAATTTATTATGGGTCAAGAAGTATCAAAATCAGTGATAGAAAAATCACTGAAAACCGGAGTGGTAAATGTTAGCGGGCGAAATTATAAAATTGTAACACACGAAACATAATTCTAGATACCTGATAATTTTCGAATCTTAAGTGAAAAGCTTAATGCCATAAACGCATCGAAGAATCACTTTACGACAATTCCCGATTTTATTGGAGAATTTAAGGTTTTAAAATTATTCATTATCGATGGAAATTATATAAGTATGCCTTGAGTTTATAATATTTATAAAAATACCTGATTCCATTTCGAACTGTTTTAGGCTTACAAAAATTGATCTAAGTCACAACCATATTGACTATTTCCCTCAAAACATTTCTAATTTGGTCAATTTATCTCATATAGACCTGTCATATAATCGGTTGGTGGCGATTACCCCACAGTTATTCGAACTTCCAAAATTAACATTCTTAAATGTGTCAAATAATCGAATCCTCGAAATCAATGGAAATTTTGAAAAATGTACTGCTTTGGAATTTAACTGTTCCCACAACCTTATTGAGACGATTCCTGATAGCCTACATCAATGCAAATCGATGAGAATATTACGAATTTCTCACAATAAAATTAAACTCGAAGGCTTAAACTTAAAAATTTTTTCTCAGACTAATCTGGTTTTAGTTGAGTATGAATTTAATGCATTCTCGGCAGGTGACATCGCTCACACCTCAGAATATAACCAGGTTATTTATTTTTGTCACATTAGTACATGCAAAGGTATACGCAATCAAAGAAAAAGCTGATATAATTTATGATAAACACAAATTGTTTACATTTAACCAACATTCCATTCATATTGTGTCTCAACGTATCAACACGTTAATTCGATTGTTCCATGCACGCTCTTCACGAATTTAATTGTTCAGTCTTTCTTGCTGAGGATTCTGAGCAATTTTTTTTTGTTTAGTTTAATAATCAATCCATGATAAAGAATGCGTATATTAAATTTAATATTTTCATCTATTTTATGTTTTACGTCGAGTAACCAATGAAATCTAAATGGCAAGATTAATTTAATTATTATAAAATCGCATCAAGATAATATTTGAAATATGAAAGAACATTTTGACTTGATAATATTTATTTTGATCAAGCCTGGGTGTCAATTTTTTCGAAATAACTGTTTGGCGATCAATTAAGGCATTGATATATTTAACTTTGAGGAATTAATTTTAAAATGTGAATTAAATAGCCAACTCGGTAGAACCTTTTTCAAGAACGTTTTTTCAACGAGTACAAACAGTATTTCTAACCGTTAGGGGATTGGATCTCAGGTTATTTGTTTCTTCTGCTCCACTCTCAAAATGGGCCATGTTTTCTTTTTTCATTTTTATTTATATTAACAATCTTGATGTTTTTATTGTTTAGTTGATTTAAGTGTGGCATCCTGGCACTTATTTGAGAAACAACTCTTAAAATAAATTTCCTTTTCCTACAACTGATACAGTTGTGCCAATGAAAATCATTTGAAAAGAACTATCAATTAAATACTCGATAATACACATAAACGAGTATTTAACTCTTATTTATGCGAAAATAGCAAAGTATTAAATGCTATTATTTGATTTCACGAAACGTAGAGATTAACTTTAAAGTATTTTAAATTGTGACTCATAACGTCATTTCTATGCGTAATAGATGTGTTGTAAGTTCTCTACGTTCTCAAGTTAAACAGTGAAATGCGTTTTAAAATGTGGTTGAAGGAGTATAATTAGTAAATTAATGGTGATTAAGGAAATTTTAAAGTTTTATGTGTTGGGGTAAAGGCACTATCAATCCTTGAGGGAGGTATTAAAAACCTCATTTAAACGTGTAGGTAGATATTTTTGAAACCTTTTGAACTTTTTCAGAACCAAAACATATTCTTTGTAAATTAAAAATAATAACGCAAATTCTGTCTCCCAATTTATCAATCTTAAGTAAATACTTTTATTATTTTAAGCTTCAATATTTATTGATTTATTAACAAGCGGGTTAAAGCACCACAACTTGGCTGTTGTTTCATTTTTTGTTCAAAACGAAGTTAAAATATTTATCATACATAAATTGATAAGAATTAAGAGTTTGGGGCCTTAAACTCGTTTATTGTTGGATGAAATTCACGCGATGGCAAAAAATTATAGATTATTATCCTATAATTTTTCAGAATGATAAAAACAAATTTTACCATTTATGTAATACGTTGAAATTTAGTGTTCATGGAAAAGTTAATTTAGACGTTCATTAAATATTCGATGGGTAGAATGTTATTGAATTCTTTTTATTTCCTCAAACTCTGATTTTCGTGGTAAAACCCTTAAATATTTTTTGAAAATAATTTGTCATGAAACCCTCAGCTAGATTAGCAATGTATCTAACCTTTTTAAACTCAGTTTTATTCAATACATTGTAGTTTCGAATAAGAAAAACCTATTTATCTCTTTAAAAACAGTCAATAGCCGATAGATTTTCAACTGTTTAAATTTAAGGCAAAAATTAGATTCTATAGCTAATAATGTATTATCCTAACTTCGATACATAACTGTATTTGGCCATATGCTAAAAACATGACAAAAGTCGTGATTTTTCGACATGTAAATTTTTCACTAAATTTTAAAATATAAAATCCAAGTTTGAAAATTGGTTAGATTCATTTTTGATATTCGAAATAACAATTTCTAAACGGGAATAAGTTGCTACAATATATTTCGAAACCGTTAAATTTGTAATAACTTATGATGTATAATTCCCTAGCTTAATGTTTGAATCATTGCCGACAGCCACCGAAGCTGGAAGAAGTAATAACACTCATGTAAAATTAAAAAAACTTGTTGCATTTATTTAAAGTACAAGTGGACATTAATCAACTATGATCCATAAACAGGATTTTTTAAGATCAATTTGATCTTTATCATTATTAATTTTTTCTCTCTTTTTATTCGGGTTATGAGTGGTCCACAAGCTGTACCGCCTGTATTTCTTGTTTAAATAAAATATGGTGTTTCCGACGCGCAGGTCACTTGTCATCTCCTCTAAATTAGACTTAATTTGAATTCAATTACCAAATCCCGTTTAATAAAAAACTAAAATGTACTACAAGCGTCAGAATTAGCCTGTTAAATTCTCCTTAAAATCTTAATTTGTGATATAAACATTGAACTTGAATATGGGAATTTATAAATTTACTCTTGTGATTTTTGGACTTTCTGAACATTCAGAAAGGTTCAGCATAAATTACACATAATATAATTTTAATAAATCAGAATACTCATCAAATTAGTCTCTCTTCTAGTTTATAATAGTTAAATTATTCTATTTAACAAATTCCATCCATGATCCGACCACTTAGATAGCTGGCAAATATGTCAAAAAGGAGCAGAAAATAATTTGAAAATTTATATTGAAAAAATATACAAATTTTCCTGTAGAGTGATTATTTAACGGAAAAAATGAAAAGCACACAGGTCGAGCATATTCAAAACTATCTACGTTTTTATATACCAAGCCTGGAATTTTACTTCATTATTGGGTTAAAGTGATGCATCTTAAATATTTTAGTTTTTTTATTTTTTTGGAAAATGATTCTGGAAAAATAAGGAAACAACAACCGGCAACGGTTAAGTAAATCAAACGTAATCTCAGCATGGTAATTTCAGCACATGCGCCTGCGAATAAATTAAAAAAATTGTTTTTCAAATCAATAATCTCACAATGATTAAGTTATTTAATTCATTTACACTTTTACAACTAAAGAAATTTGAAATAAATGTAAAGTTATTTTCTGATTTGTTCAGAAAATCTAGTCATGAGCCGAATGGATAATAAATACCGATTCTTTAATTCACTATGTCAGTATCATAAATTGTTCTCTTTCCAACTAATTACATACTTTCTATTATTTTTAGAGTTACTTCTCTATCTATATCGACCAGTAGATAGATTTGTTTCATTCTTTGTAATCATAGTAATTCTGACTCATAATAACATTTTGTCTTCATATATCTTATATTCTGAGAATAAAGGCGATTACTTGAACTGCGACAATTACAATAAGTGTTTGACGATTTATTTTTGCAATATTGACTTTAAATATTGTTTTGGTTATCTACACACCTCTAAAAACCCACTAACCTTGGCAGTGAATCTCTCATGAATATATATTCTTTTCACAAATATCCTTCGTGGTTTATGAACATTAATCAGGGCCCGAATAGGTTTTAATATTTTTGCTTCAATATTTTACCATACGTTCACTCAACAGAGGGGCCAGTAAATAATTGTTTCGCCTCTGTTTAACGAACTAATGACGTTCTTTTAATTTTGGCCGTGTTTGAAGACGTTGACGAAGAAAAAGCTTTAGCATTCTTCCATTGACAATTTACATTCGATAAATTACGTCAGTTTTCACTCGATTTCGTTTTTAAATTACTTGCACCTTGTGTATGTACCTCGCGAGAGAAGGTCTATAAATTTAATGTGAGCTAATTTTATGAATTTAATCAATGCAATTATCTAAGATTTTAACGTCTTGAAACAGAATCAGCCAATGATCTGTGCGAACTCTGTATTGCTCTCATGATTTAATAACAGATAGATATCTAAATTAAAGATTTTTTTCATCTCGCCTTCCGTGGCCGTATCTTTCAGTAATTTTCGTTTTTATAAGAGGATAAAAATCAACGATATATAAACCAAAACTAGCTAGGATTGAAAAAGAATCTTAACAAACGTAATTTTAATGAAAAAATTTCACCTCGAGAGACTTAAATTTTCCTTATTTGTGATTTTAACTTTATGAATAAACAAGTTATTCTAAGACAAAGTCTGCGCGCGCGTGAAAAATGGGCGGTCAACAGTATCTTATTTGTTATAGGTATTGAGAAGCAGGCACGTTTTGCCTTTAATTATTTTGTCCAATTTGAATTAAAGTCAAAGTTATAAAGGAATCTTATCTTAGGCGGATAATGAAATAGCCAATGATCGAATGAAGTTGAACACTCATATCGTCTCCACTTTTAAAAAATACCTTCCTTTTGATCAAATATTTCTGAAATAGGGTAAACTCTTTGAGTAAACCAGGATGAGTGCAAACTGAGTTAAGATATGGATGATGGACGATATGTTGTATAAATGTGAAATTTTACATATTTAAAATTGGTTGAAGTTTTTCAAATGGGCCCCTCATTAATATGAATCTAAACCATGGATATGGCTGAGTTATAAATATGAAAATCTCATTCAAATCTTCACTCTACAGGAAAGTTAAACATGGGAGACGTATTTATGTAAAAACCGTCGAACAACGAAATTGCATATTTTGATATGATGGAAGCACACCAAACCATGTTTGAGGATATCGGATGCCAATACTTTAAGAATAAATATATACAGGCGAGATAAAAAACAAGTTCTCTAAATATGACAGCGAGAACTGTCCAGCGAATTTAAGCATGCATGGGGGTACATGCACTACTAAGGGATCCCATATATGTCGTAGAATACAAACTGAATCAAACAAAGTTTTGTCAGCGAAATAACCCAATGTTAATTTACAGACATTAATTCAAAATCGGCGGGGTTACAATATTATCTGCATTAAATGCTCATCTGGTTGCTTTCAGAGTTAAGAACAAAATCGAAATTTTCTGTATAATGACCCTTCAAAATAGGAGTATATGCGAAAGTTTAAAATTAATGAGCCAAAATGTTAAATTATTCCATTATATACTCTACTCGTCAACCGCTAAGGAATCTAACTTAAGAACACCCATTTTATAGCCGATAGTTATGGTGAAATTCATGACGACTATAATGAATTTATGCTATGGTCTAAAAATGAATGTCTCTCTTTGTTTCGTTCAAACTGTCAGATTTTTATAAGTTGTACCTTTCGTTCCGTCCAATCGTCGTTTATTCAATGTCTCGTAGTAATGACCATCGACGTAGGAACATAATTATATATCCGTGTGTATATTTCTTGATGAGTGGTAAAAATAAATACCTTTATTTCAACTTTTAACGTGGAAAAGTTGTATAAGAGTATTCTCGGATTTCGAACAAGGGCTTATACCTGCAATCAGGCGCGAATTTCGGGAGATTCATCTGACGGTTGCTATTTTCATCTTAATCTAGCAGTTTTTTTCGAAAACGCATAAATATCAATTAAACGAAGAAAATTGTTTGATAATTTTATCAAATATGGAGCTTCTAAAAGTTGCGTCGATTTCAGAGATACCGCAGTCTATATTTATCATTTAATTAAAACTTACTGTCGATGTACTCTTAAATGCTTATTTGTGAAACTCCAAGAGAATTTGGATGTCGTGTTATTATTCAAATCTGTGGAATTTCAAAATTAAAGGACTTCTAAGCACACAAGTAAGAAAAACTAAAGCGTGGGAAAGCTATAATAGGCGCCTCGGAGACTTTTTCATGAATGCTCACCAAACATCTGTGTATTCATTTCAGTTATCAGATAAAATTTTTTTGACAGTTGCAGAGAGATTCGTCAAAACCATCCCGCAATTAGATCCAAGGAAGTTACTAACGCTGCCAGATACATCACAATGGAATTTGACACGTGGAAGCTGAAACAACAAAATAAACAAAAATATTTCAATCTTTTTCATTGAAAAATACTTTTACGGCCTTTTCGAAACTTATTTTTTATATACCGAGGCGATATCCCCTCATTGATTTTATGGTCTTTTTGAACAGATGAGATGAATCAAAAGGTTTTTTGTATTATCTACCATTTAAGATTAATCTATGAAAGCAAGTGTGAATTTAATTATTTGATGAAACAAGATAAAATATTAGGCAATTCAAATCATAAATATTAGAAAATAAATCCGATTGTTAATGATGGTAAATGTGAATGGATGGTTTGAATCACTTTTTCACACCAATTTTAATTTTGATTCGCACCTTATTTGGTAGTTTGCTGTGTGACAGATGAGTTACTGGTTACTTTTTAAAGTGGATTTACGTTTCAACTTTAGGTAATTTTGTTGGTTCGGCCAGTGTGGTTGAACATGCCGAGAGGAATAAAGAAATGCTATCAGGTAAGAGATCCGGGAAGGTAACAACTGCAAGACAAACTGGTTCTTTAATTCCATGACCTTTCAATGCCAATCCTTTCAATATGGCGGGTGTGGAGGGAATGCAAATCGATTTGATACCTTAGACGAATGTGTGAAGGCGTGTCCCGAAGCCATTCGAAGTAATGTCTCAATAAACCTCAAGTTTACACCTGTTCGCTTCCAGCAAAGTCAGGGAGAAGTTGTGGAGTCCCTGTTACGAGATACTTTTACAGTCCGCAGCTAAAGGAGTGCCAACCCTTTGTTTACTATGGATGCGAGGGTAATATTAACAATTTTAGAAATTTGAATTGGTGCAAACAATTTTGTACACCTAACACATGAAATAGTCACACTATATGACGAATTAATTAACTTCTTTCAATTTTGATTTTTTGTCTTCGAATTTAATGATTTTTTCAATTTATATTTTCTTCCCTTTCGCGATCGTACAAAGTGGTAAGTGTTTTTCTTCAACTTTTAAGAGAAATGGTGGGGTTATCACAGAATAACTGACGAAAGACGCTGCAACGGTGCTATCCCTGTTGAAAACTGTCATAATGAAAACCTGGAAGTTCGATGGTACTATGACAGGTTCTTGCAAAAATGCAGAGGATATCTCAGTAAATCGTGCTCGCATACACTTAACAACTTCTTCAACCGGGAAGAATGCGTTTACGCATGTCTAAGTATATTTAATTCTCTATTTAGAGCCGAGATGTAAGTACAAAGCGGATGTTGGCACGTGCACGAAAAGATTCGTGTTGATGTGGCACTTCGACCATATTTCAAGACAATGCAAAACATTTCTATATGGAGGATGCGGCGGGAATTCAAATCGATTTTACGACGAAGTGGAGTGTTATGACGCCTGTCTGAGAACTGGACTCATCTAAATTTAACCACTTATTCACGAGCTTAATAATTTTGCAAAGATTAAAATCATAATTTCAGTAGGTTTTACAACAATAGTCAGGTTGAACGATGAGATCAAAGTCAACAAATATTCGATTTCGTCAATTGATTTTTTCAACAATTAAATTTTGTTCAAGCAATTCCTTGTGAATGCAAAATATCGACCATTTTTTTAGCATAGATTTGAATTCTCGACTACGGCCGATTCGATTTGTTTGAAATTGATAATAACAAGGACAATCAATTGATATCGATAAAGGTTGTATTTTTAAGAATTTTTTGTATTTAACATAATTTTGCCTTCCTCTTGTTTTTTTATTTTATAAATTTAAATACAAACTTAAAACATTTTTTGGTTTTTTGTTCTTATGTTCAAGGTTAACATTCTTCAACTCCACTAGGAATTTAGTACAATGAGAAATAACGTCTTTTTAATTGTTAAATGCCAAAAACTCGATTCAAAACCTCTAAAGATTTTTTAAAATGTAAACGACACATCTATTTGAATAAGATAAGCATTTGAACCGGTTTTGATGTAAGCTTAGCTTAGAATGATATACAAAAATTCGAGTAATTGTTGAATAAAATTAAAGTCCACATCTTTCCATGTGCATTTTGGCTTTTTTCGGGAATTCATGAAAAACAAGCTGTTTCATTCTATAATGCTCACTATTTTAAAAAACGAAAATAAGTATGTTCATAAGTTAAAATACTAAATATTAATGTAATTTTAACTTAAATATTAAAAAATGTTTTTCGCGCAACTCATTAACTTGGCACAAGTTAAGATTTTAAAGCTTTAAAATATTAGATTATTTTAAATTTTCGACACAGATTGAAACTCTCTAATTAAATGAATATAAGAACCAAAATCTTCCACAAATTTCTTTACTGAACTAGGCTTTTAGTATATTCATCGATTAATATAGTTTTTACACTCTTTAAAAGAAAGTTAGAGAAAATCCGCGTGTAAAAAATAAAATTCGTCAGGTATTTTTAATAAAAAGGGTAAAATTTGACTCCATTTAAGCGTTTAAATATTTCGCGCTTTAAAAGAACATGACTAATTTAATTATTATCGACGAACTAAACCGTATGAAGTGTAAAAGAGTTGACTTATTTGAATTTTTTTATGTTGTAGATAAAGAAATTGAGGTTAGATAGATTATTTCATTTTTAAAAATTCCTCTTATTTTGATAATACATTAAAAGCGCGAAAACGATATAAATTATAAAGAGAAACTCATTTTTTTTATTTTTGGTTATATAAAATTTAATTTCAAAAATTGGGAAGAGGAAAGAGAACGTTAAATTGTGCTTTTTATTCCAAGGATAAAATCAAATATTTTATAATACACGACTTTTTCTAAAATTGAGAACGAAATCATAATTTAGATAAAATGTTAATTTTCTAAAAGTGCATAAAATTTAAATATTTGGGGAGTCTTTAAAAGTACTAGTTTTCAATGTTTCTTGCGCAAACGCGTTTGTTGGCAAAAGAATTTATAAACTTACCAAATCTCGTGGTTTATTAATTTTTAAGGGAAAACATTAACTCTGTTACTTTTCAAAATGAGGAAAAATATCTGAAGTACTTTTCCTTAACTGAATCAAAGGCGCGGATATTTTAAAAAAGCGATTGAACAGCCTAAGCATTTTGATTCAAGCCTTCGTGAAAACGAATGGTGCAAAAATTCGCAAAATAAGGTCAAGTTAACATGGTTAAGTGCAAAACTATAAATAAAATTTATTTCACATTAAAATTCATGAGATTTGATAACAAAATAATATTAAAAAAAAGAATTAGTTGAAAAAACATTTTCAATTATTTTTATTGTTTCATAGTATGTGGTTTTATTGATTTTAATTGTTCATAAATATGATTTTTTTAGTCGTTACTAAAAATGCAAGTTTTAATATTTTCGTATGGTTTTATTAATTTTACAAATCTTATAATTATTAAAATGTAGTTGAGCAAATCATAGGAATATCCTTAAATGAGTTATTTTGAATAAATCCTTCACTTATCTGATATATCCATAAAATTTCGTCAAAGTAAATATTAATTTTAAAAATTTATGTATGATGTTATACATCTTTATACCTTGAAAAACACTAAATTCTATTTCGAAGAATTAAAGTAGTTAGGAGATTAAGAAATAATTAATAATAAATGAGTGATCTGAGAATTATTGATAAATTGACACACCATAAAATTAAATTAGAATTGGTAAGAATAATTCATAAATCGAGAATGGAAATAAATACCTCTAGCAAGGACCGATTTATGAGGGCGTGTTGAGATGGAATATTTAAACCACCTTCAAATTTACATAACTCAGGGATAATTGAAATATATTAAACCTAAAGACAGATGGAGAAAATAAAATCGATTTTGAAGTGTGTAAAAAGGTGAATTTTCGTATTATAATCGTAAATTATCGGAATATTATTGTTACCGATAATTTACGAGGCTTTTGAAAAATCATTTATTAAAATCATTTTATCATTTAATTACATACAAATTTAGCTCACACTTCTAGTTGGTTCTAAAATCTTGTACGTAACATGCGCAATTATTTTAAATGGTCACCTTTAAATTGTTTAATTTAAATTTTGGACAAAAAATATCAAGAATTTTCAGAAGAAAGGCACATAATTTAAATAAGGAAGATTTGTACAGCAACAAAATTAGTATTCGATTCAATGAGCGGAGTACGTGCAAACCTGACGATCTGCTCGATATCATCAAATTAAATTTATATGATAAAGTTATTCGTCATGATGGCATTGAGTTGAATATTTATACTAAATCATTCGACGATATTCTAAATTTGTAGTTTCATGTTATTACTCAGCTATATCACTCGAAATCCAGGTTGCCAGTATGTTTTTCCATTTTGCTCTGACTTGAAAGGCGACCTAGTTTCTAAAAAACGGATAGTTTCCTCACAAAAACTTCCAACTGATAAATATCCTTACTATCTAAACTCAAGCGGTAAATACGAATACTTCATCGATAACCAAGCCGAAGTTAATAATTTACTATTTATGAGCGGAGTTAAAGGTATTTGCACGTTCAATATGGACAGATAATCCAAAACCTCGTGCTTGGTTTTCGAATACATCAAGCATTCAACGTAATATCTTTATAGAATAGTTTAAAACGAAGCCCCAATATTCTGACCATTCGAGCTCATCAAAATATAGAATACGAAAAACTCGTTGAATTATTAGGCAGGCATTCTTTTCACCGCCTCGAGAGGCCTGTAACTGAAGCAGGATTTTGGAAGGTTTATGTTTCAAACCCTGAGTCGTATAGTTTGTTTCTTGACTCGCCAATCTGTTACAGTATTTATTTTCTTTATTTTTAGGTGGGGAAATTTTGGAAATATATCCTTATTATGGCTTCTCCGCTCAGCTTTTTAAGTCTCTTTGTTATTTAACTTATTTAGTACCGTGGAAATTTCTTCTCGGTTTCTGTTCCTTTATCTAAGAAATTCTGTTGATTATGGCTCCATCCGAAACGACTTGAAGCTTTCGGCTTTGGCGGGAATTATTTCAAATCCATATGAGAACGGAATATTGTACACGTTGCGCCTTCCAAACATTGAAGAATATACGCGAGTTAGATTTTTGAACGGTTTACCAATCGGTTTGTTGAGTTATACTATTAGCCGGCAGAACTGATTATCTTATGTCATTTTGCGATGAGCCATCGTATGATAACTAGCGATAACATAGTCTCGACAACATAGCCCAATCTACTTTATCCTTCACAAGCACCTCTTATGCGGATATTTATCCATCTTTTGCCGATTCGATTTCTCCTGGAATTAAGGTTGAAGTTTCCATGAGTCAAAATTCTTCCTTATTTGATGTTTACCCTCGAAACTTTGATGAATATATGAAGCTCCTCGATATTCCTGTTAATAGTAATTTATGTAGGGTTAATATAGTCAATAACCAGCAATACTATCTTATTCCTCAGTATGCGAAATTGACTATCAGCTTTTCAAATTTTTTGCTTCAACGAAATATACTCGAGATCAGTCATCAATATCCGTCATCCTCAATTTCTACTTCCCAATTGGCCGAAACATTCAGCCCACTTCCACTTCTTTACACCTGCGCAACCCCTGAAAAAGTTTACCTGCAATTTTCTGATAATGACTTCGAGAGTGCGTTTTTTAAGAGTTCCTACATCGAAGGTTCGTGTTGTTCTCCACTAGGATTTGATTTCTCGTTCAAACGGTCGTGCGTCACAAGATTTAAACCAGACAGGTTTGATCGATGGTATATAGCAAATCTGATAATAGTTTTTTGAACCGTTTAAAACTGAAGGTCGGCTTTGATGAAACCTCTATGTCAAACATGAATGACGTCTTTTTGTCAAACTTTGATCAGGTTTACTACAAACCTTCGAAGCCTAACATCAAACAAAATACCCCGGGTACTAGGGGAATTGTTTATCATCCGCCTCAAGAAAATTTTATGGAATATTGTAACATTTTCAGTAATAAACGTTTGAGAAATTCTTGTATTCAGTTTTAATGGCGAGGGATATTTACTTCTCACCTGATTATCGATTGCTTCAAGGGTACGCTTTTGGCTTTAATGAAGTTTTATGACTCATTTGAGATTTTACAAATACTCCCAACTTTACCCAATGAAAATGAACCTCGATCGCTTGAATATTGCCAGTTACCCTGTCCAAAAAGATTCAACGGTTTTATTGAAAGTCGTTCTGAAGTCACTTGACGACCTTGACCTTCTTTTCTCAGATGCTTCCTGGAATGGCGACCCAGAACTCAGAGTCGGTTTTGACATCGAACCCGGTACGTGATTGTAATGAACAGGCATGGATCTTCTTAAATTATAACATTAATTGAGTCATAATTTATGCTGGTTTTGAATTCACATAATTAATGAGTGTTTTCGCGTAGAGGTCATTTCATTCAAATAAACGGTATTTAAACACAGAAATTACATCGTATAAATTACGCGTAAATTCGGCACTATTTAAAATTTAAGGAATATTTTAAGAGCCAACGAGAATCCTTTTATATCGATACTCTGAATGATTTCATCGTTAATCAAAATACTTTTTGCTTATTCTATCTGCATAATTACTTTCAACTTATCCTAGGCTAAAGCGTTTTAAAATGAAAAACAGCCTCATTTCTTACAGTTGTGTCAATGAAAACATTCAATGCATTACGATTTTAGTTCGGATGGTCATTCTTGATATAAATCGGGTGTTTCTAGATGAGCATTTTTTTTAATTATTAAGAATTACTTAGAGGTCTGAATTAAAAGTTAACATCTAAATGTGTGCTTCCTTTAAATTTTTACATTTTAAACATTCAATGAAAAAAAATAAGAAGAATGTCTGGTAGCTACCTATCCTTCACCACGTACATATCATCGAATGATTTGATAAGGTGAATGGCATTCTCGATTATTTACACTGTAACTGCACAACGATAAGTGTGGATCTGAAAACGTGATAATACCTATTTGTCTCACATTCATGAATTTTGGTTTACTTATTCTTCTGATTCGTTTTCAGTCTTTATTTCTTTTTATATTCTACTTAGAGCCGAAACCTCTTAGATATCGATCATTAGGCTTACTGCGTATTTTCGACCATCTGCAAATGCGCCCAAGACAAAATGGCGTCTTTAAAAACTTTAAAAAAATAAAGTATTACGTCAAAAAATGTAAGAATTTAATTATTTCGAAAATAAATATCATTAGATATGATGGATAAGATATTCAGGGTAAATTCCGATACTACGAGCCAGTGCATGCGCGATTCAGTTATCTATATCATTTTTAATACTACCTTAGGCAGACATATAGTTTGCCTAAAGTGTCTGTAGGCGGTTTGTTACTTGACATCATTTAATTGTACCAGTTGCATAGAAGTAGCGTGCCATTTAATTCAAGAGACTAACCCGACATTTTAAAATCTGGTAAGTTACAATATCAATTTTTTATCACACTTCAAAAACAGGGGTCTAAAATTTTAGCTATTTTAAAAGTACTTATGGTGCTATTTATTCAGCTTATTTTTGGGATAACTTGAAGTTATGCCAAAAAATCCAATTCTATGTTTTATCCACGGAATAAAGTCGTGTGGCATTTATCGTCAAAACTTTTGACTGGATATTGTATTTTCGATCATAGTAGAAATTTTATTTTCATTTAAAAATATATGTGACTAACACTAGATTCACACTTGCATCATCTGAATACATCTTCACATAGTTTCCTTGCATTCGTTATCTTGTCTACATGTTAGGAATTCTATTCTATATCATCGTTTCGGAATGCATATCAAGTAAAAATAGGTTAAAACACTTTCAAATGATACGTGAATGGGTTTTACGATTTTTACTCAAATATTACGGACAGAAAAGCTTATTACTTTGAAAAGACACCCAAAAGCTCTAAACTGATTGAAATTTGGAGTTAAAATGATACCGAAGCTAACATACCCTTATTTACCCTTAATAATTAAAAATTTTCCAACATATTTTTTACAAAAGCTGACTTGTTTCTGTTGAGCTACCTTTTTTTCCTCAATATTTATGTGTTTAACCAAGTCGGCTTAGTTTTTGTGGGTTGGAAAAAACCTGCGTCAATCGGTAACTGACCGAATCCTTAGAACATTACTTCGAAGGTGGAAATTTATGTTGATGAATGGGGGCTTGTACTTTACCCATATAAAATTCTTTCTCTCTTTTTTTCAGAAAAAGAATGAATTTAAAGGATCAGGATTTTTTTGTATGAAGTTTACGTCTATATACGCCCTTCGTCAGGCTCTGAAGACTAGGTTCCTCCGTTCAGCACTTTAACCCCTTTCTGCACACCCTCTGAGTGTTAACACGTAAAGTAGAGTACTGTATGACTCTAACCTTTTCCACTGCCCACTGGGGTAACTGTGCCTCTGCAGCATTGATCGGCTGGGAAATTCTTTCAAGATTGTCTGCCCATTTTCTGATAATTTAAAAGTAAAATAATCATATTTAATAAAGTTAGGTTAAAGATCGCCACAAACCAATCTGACTGTTAATGATAGCAAGTGGTGACCTATTAACCAGACAAAAAATTTAAAAAAATAAGAATGTAATTTATATTCTCTTCGGGTTTGAATAATTTTAAGGATATCACGTTAAAAAAAACATAATATGCAAATATAGATGCTACTACGAGGATCAATCGAATGAGGTGGATATACATGAGAATTTTTAACAAGTTTGATACTACAAGAGAATTTCTTACCATTTGTTTCGACTTCGTTAATGCAGCCAGGATATCCATCAAAACTTTAAAATACAATATTTATCCATTTTCCACAAATTTAGCCTGAAAGCATTTTATTTGAATTGGTTACTGAGGGAAAATAAAAGTTTGAGTTGGTAGAATTATGCTAATAAAATCGGGTTACCACATTTTCCATTGTTTTGGCTAACCGTGCACGTCGGCACGCTAATTATCAACAAAAATTTTATGATTGTTATCATGAAAAATTTTGTAAAATTATACTTAAATTTTTGGTTGATTTTTTTAACGCATCTCCGAAGTAAAAAATATTTTTGATAACAAGATTTGTCATCTGACGTATGCTGAGAAATTAATTGAGGGCATTGAAATAATTATTTACTGACTCGTAAAAATAATCATCTAAGAGAAGTTCTTAACATCACTTTCTGGTTGACTAAGCTTTGTAACTTTATATGACCACTTCAGACTTTTACTGTATGTGTTTTGCTAGTTACAGTCGGATGGACCAAAAGGTAGAGTGCGCCAGTGTTTTTATGCGCGTTTCGAAACCATATTTAGCTATGAAGGGCAGCCAACATGCCATTCGTCTCCCCATAACCTTTTTATTGACATAAGCGATTAATGATCCTTTCTAACGATAAATGTTGTCAAAAATAAGTTGAACTTAACTTATAAATGACCATAACATTCCAAATAATTACTTACCAATTTCAGAATAACTATACTCAGTCTATATTTTCTTGGTAAATGGACGGGAGTTTTCAAGTTATCTATTTTTCAAGATAAAATCGCTCAAATGGCCGAATTTCTTGCATTCACGTCAATTATCAAACAGAGGTTGCTCTTCGGGAATCAACGCACAGAAAAGGATTAAACAACTTTTTAATTTGATGAAATGCACTTTCATAACGAGAAGGACAATAGAGCATTTAATCAAAAGAAAAACCATCTGAGATATGTGATAATTTGCTTAAAGTATAAAATAATTTATATAAGAGTTAGAAAATATGATAAATTGTCAAATATCCAATTTTACTCGGGACATCAACATGATTTGACAATATTTTTCTTCTGAATCAACTCTTACTCATTTTCATGCATCTATAAATCTAAAACGCTTGATTTCAGATTAAAATAGGGAAAATGTTTTACCTCGGAAGTGCTGAAAAGGTAAATACTGCCCAGGCAAAAAAGTATTTAACTTCTATCAATTGACACCATTCATTGATTCATTTGATTTTTTAAAAGCTGTAGAGTGAACGTTTTAATCCAAAAATCATTGAATTCGCATGACCTAATGCGGTGAACAAGCGGCTTATGCCTTATCATCGTCATGAATTGAAATTTTTCAGTAACCACCTGCTACATATAAAGTACTGAACCACTTTTGATAAAAAATTATAAAGGCAAGGGTGCCGAAAGTGCTAAAGCACGAACGGCTGAATTAATAAGGAGAGCTTTAATAAAGGATATAATATAAACTAAAACATCCTTAGATTGCTTTGATCAATGATTGTTCCAAAAAAACCAAGAAGATGGTTAAGCTTCAATGATTCTCTAAATCGGATAATCGTCGCACACCGTAAATGCGTATAAACTTCTAGTAAAAACGCAGAGGCGCCCTCCTCCGGATTTGAATTTAAATATCCCATCAAGAGTTGACCAGACCCATTAGGAGTGACTTATTCGAATTTACTATAGGAATGCCGTATGTGATTATATTTGATAACTTTAGTCTGTATGGTGTAAATTTCTTTTTAACAGTTCGATCATTGAAATAGGCCTATTTGCACAAGTTGAACAGACAGCTTCAAAACAATTCACCAATTAAAGGCTTTTGTGATGTATGTATTAATCGTAAAGAATCGTTTTTAGTCGTAATTATTATTGTTTCGTACATAGCAATTGGCGACGAGTTTTAGAATGCTTTCAAAATTCGAAGAATTTGATGTTCAAAGTGACTGGAATGAATATTTTTAAAGATTTTAAATATCCACCAGAATTAATAAAATCGAAGAAAAGAATATAACTGATATGTTTTAGAATTAGTTGGTGGAAAAACCTACAGCATTATTAAAACCCTGACAAATGGGGGAAGTTCGGCTACGATCGATATTTCCAAGATTAAAATTTTACTAGACGGATATTTCGCCCCGAAGACCTTGGTTATCTCCGAGAGATATAACTTTATGAATATTAGCCAGAATGAAGAGGAACCGCTTAAGGTTTTTGCATTACGTCTCCAAAAGGCAAGCGAAAAATGCCAGTTTGGATTATTTCAAGATGACGCACTCAAGGACAATTTTATTCATGGGCTGTACGATCGCTTTAAAAACATAAGGTCGAGTTTATTGGTGGAAAGGGAACTGGGTTTCAGAACGGCAGTCGAAAAAGCAGCTAAAATCGAATTAGCCGCAAAAGAAGCGGTAAATATGGAGAGTGCTGTCACGGCTAACGAGGTTAAGAAATTCCAGAGCCAAAATCAAAGGCCACGACGTTGCAAGCACTGTGGCAAATGGAATCACACAGATGAATTTATGCTTTTTCAAGAGCACAAAATGTCATTCATGGGGAAAGGTGAGCCATATCTAAGCTGTTTGCAAAGCAACGGAATAGGAAAGAAAATCAGTTATGAACGAGATAAATAATACAATTAAAAATGTTTCTCCTATCAATTCTTCTGTTCAGATTAATAATGTCCCCAATAAACTCGAAAGTAATTCAGGCCCAACGGTTACAATCCTGAAGCTGAGTGATTTAACGAGTTAAGGCACTTCTTAAACCAACAACAGAGAGATTCCGAAGCTATTGTGGCCATATAATTTACCCTCTCGGAGCGGCCAAGGTGAAAGTAACCTTGAATGATTTAAAACAAAATCTGAAACTATATGGCTGTGACAATAGAACAAGCCTAATGGGTCGTGATTGGATTACAGAATTGAGCCCGGAAGGAACTTTGAAAATTTGTTACAGAGGATAAATACAACAATATATCCGACGCTTTGTCCAGAGTGCCTATCAACAGAGATAGAATAAATGATTGCGCGGAAGTTGAGACTATAAATCACATAAAGAACAACATAACATGCGTAAAGTGGGAAACTCTCAGAGAAGAAACACAAAATGACAATACACTGAACAAAGCTTATGATTTCATCATTAATGGTTGCCCGAATAGGAAATTTTATTCGAATATTCAAGCTTTTTACAGAATAAGAGACGAGCTGTCAACCGAAGATGGAACCATCGTCATGCAAAATAAACTTGTAATCCCAGAAAAATAAAAAATAATATTCCTAAATCGAATGCATGAAGGTCACCTAGGAATTATAAAAACTAAATAAATAGCTCGAACGTACCTATGGTGGGCAGGTATGGACTCGGATATCGAAAATATGATATCAAGCTGTGCGAAGTGTCAATTAGAGAAACGTAAATTTCCCAAGAAATAGGAAAATATTAAGTGGCCAACCACATCATTTCCCATGGAACGAGTTAACTTCGACTTTTTGGGTCCACTCGCACGCAAAATGATTTTGGTAATGATTGATAACTTTTTTAAATGGCCAGAAGCCATCATCATGGATAGAATATCGAAGGAAGAAACAACGAAAGTTCTCTCAGAGATTTTAAGCAGGTTGGGAATACCAAAGAAAATTGTGTCGGATAACGGTCCCCAATTTACCTCTCAAATATTTAAAGATTATGCAAAGGCGAACAATATTGACCATGTAACATCAGCACAGTATTACCCCCAAACCAACGGTCTAGCGGAAAACATAGTCCAAACCCTAAAAGAATCACTAGGAAAAATTACCAGCCATGACATTCATCCTCAACTTATGAAATTCTTACTAAGTTACAGATTAGCGTCCCATAGTACCATAAATAGACCACCAGCTTTATTAATCTTTGGAAGACGTCTAAGATCATGGATGGATAACCTAAATTCCCCTGACAGGACCATAAGGTAGTTATCACTCTAAGTTTAAAGAAAATGAGATGGTTCTGGCTGCTTGGGTTTATGGAAAGAAGGAAAAATGGATTCAAGGAACAATATCGAAAGTTTTGGGACAGCTACACTATCTTGTAAAAACCGCTTTTGGTACGATTAAAATACACCCTGATCAAATTTTAAAATCTTAAAGGAAAACACAGGATTATGGAGAAATAATAATTCCTACCTTAATAATACAGGATTTGCCATGCCCTCCCAGAGTCAGTCTAGAAACAAACGCGTCAATCTTAAATGAATTAGAAGAGTCCATCTCTGACAGAGAACAAACTTTTGTGAGCTCTATACCTTCCGGAGATGAATCATTTTAAAATACATGCCCTATAAGACCGTCAAGCCGTTTAGCAGAAAGATCTGGGAACGTCCAAACATAGAGATGGAGGTGTGATGTATGTATCAATCGCGACGAATCGTATTTAGTCATAATCATTATTGTTTTTATAGGTAGCAATAATGAATATTATTTCGTTGAATTAAATAGTTTTAGCTATAAGAAAATTCCTTTACATCAAAGAAAACGTGGCGGTTTGAGTCTAATCAAGTTATAAAAGTTCTTCTCAAAATAAGATTCGACGATTTATCCATTCTGGTCTAGTAACTCAACCGTATTGATCATAGTTGAGGATTTTACCCATGAAAAAGTAAGTTTTATTGAAGAATAATATTTTTTAAAGTCAATGAATTGATCTATTTATATATTTCATTTCGTGTAAATAAACGTGAATTAGTTAAAATAGAAGGCTTCAAATCTTTGAACAAGTCAGATTTGCAAAAATATTCTCTGCGAAAAATGATAAAACATAAATCTTAATGAAACTGAACCACAGAATTACTCAGTTAAATCTCCCATCAGAAATAATAGTTTTTACATCTTTATTTTAATGTACGAATTGTTCTCTCGACGAATAATTTTTAGAAGTTACAATTTTTCAAATACTTATTCTTGGTTTTGACTTTCCTCAACGCCTAAAGTACATACGATTGTGGAAAACTATCCGTTGAAAAATCGCCAGGTTAAATCTCTTTACAACTCAGGAGCTAAAGCTGTTTGAACATTTCACAAATGACGTTAAGTATGTACGTTCTCCTGAATCGCTATCCAAGTGTCAATAAACTATCCGACTCTTCATATCAGAAGGTAGAGCCACCACCAAACACCATAGAGCTAAAAGTTGAAAGAGAGTGAGCTTAGTATGACTTTTTCAACTATCTAACCATAGCTACTCGATCAACTCTCTGATAAAAATTTCTCTAGAATTGACTGTAAATTTAGTGAAAAATAAAAATATCAAAATCTTGGCTTAATATTTAATTCGAAAATACCACCTAGTCACATAATTCCTCAAAGATATAATGTTTGTTACTGATGCTAATTGCACTAAGTGAACCAAGAAGGCTGACAAAACATTTTGCAGTCATACTTGAACGTTTCTCTGTTCATATTTCTTTCTCAAATTTATGCTGGTAAATAATTTTACGCGCATCTGTGGTTCCTCCATAACTGATTTTTTGACCAAAATATAAAACTGTAAGTTGATGCTTTATTTTTACTACCCAGGGCGACTATATGTGAATCAGTCAAAAACGTTATTTTCAATCAAAATAAGTTCAGCTTAACTGTTAATATATTGAACGATGCCTTTCATTCTCGTAAAATTTATAACTTTGTCATGGTCAACTTGAAAGGCGTAATGGCGCAAATAATGATGTAACATCAATACATGCAGCTTTCGTCATTGTATATTTACTCGGAACCCACTGCATCAACATTGATGGTTTCAGAGAAACGACTCTCATACAACTAGATAAATGCTTAAAATGGAATTTCTCTCAGCTCATAAATATGCATCTCGTGAAGAAGATGAGGAAATCGAATTTTATCCTTCTTGCTGCTAAAGTCCTCCTACATAAAATCTAAAAGCCTTTTAATTCCAAAATCTTGAACTTGTGATTTATTTTGAGAAAATATTTATTTGTTTTCTGAAGGAGTACAAATTATTATAATATTTCAATTGAGAACTCCTGTCTAATTAATAAGAGACTTCAATCTTTTGTCAATTTAAACCAAACTATACGATAAAATTATAACTTTAAAACTGGTTACCTTAATTTATATCACGACATTGTGACTATTCGCAGCTCTAGTTTTACGTTTATACTTTCACCATCACAGATGGTCTCAAAAGTTATTTAGAGAATATTGGCCTTATTTATTTCAAATTTTATATGTCATGCGCTTTCACAGCAGTGAATGACTTTAGTAACCAAATAATTGGCTTAAATATTTGCAGATGGTTCCAAGGCGATATACCTGAGTTTTAAAACACGTAATATGGTTTTTATTTGCGATTTGTTAGAGTAGAACCAAAAATCCAATATAATTCACATTCTTATCTTTTCGAACTTCAACTTTCAGAAATCAAGATAACTATTATACTGATTTTATCCATTTAAAATATATGGCCCATGTTTCTTTGGGTTATAAAAATAAACCATAATACCTATGATGGTTTGATTTCGCAACTTATAACTCAATTATGATTTCATCGTTACCAGGAATTGAAATAAAATTTAAGACGGTCAGAATGATAAAATATTTAAATCACGAAGTTAAATCAGTATATTGACGATATCAATTTTAAGACTATATGTAGGGAAGTTATTTAGTTATGATTCTGAAGAATCTATATTTTTTAATGAGTTAATCTATATTCAGGAATATGTCGTCAAAATTTTAAAGATTGTTAAATAAACAAAAACCTGAAGTCTTCGCCCATTTTCTCCACAAAAGTCGCACATCAAGATGTATGAATGTTTACATAGTTTAAAATATAAATAAAATTCATATCGTATTTTAATAATCAGAATTGAAAATGTTTTAAACTTGTGAATCTCACCACGTTTAATATATAGACTGAGCGATTTGGCAAAGTAAGATTTTAATTCACAAGAAAAAATTGGTAAAAAATTATGCTAAAGGTTAGAACACGATCAAATGTTTAAACACACACCAAAAATCTTTACAATAGACATATGATAAGTAATAGTTTCATTTTAAAATGTTAAGCTCGATCATAAATAATTAAACGAATCTGGATATTTTACACTTTCAATAATCGCACAATCAACGATACCTCAAAACTATTATTTCAAAATGATTTCCCACCGATCTTCGAGTTACAAATTTTGTTTACTCATCCATTATAGTTAATCGAGTTGAGTTTAAAATTTACAACGCATATTTTAAATGCTTCAAATGTAGATTTAGGAAGGATCAATGTCGCAGAAAACCTTCGATTAAAATAGATTTTATGAAGATTCTATTTTTAATATTCAACTTATGCGTGTTATGGTTGAAAAACATCATCTGATTATACTCGCCTCTGCATATATGATGGGTTCTTTAAATAATTCCTCTTCATTAAGACGACTGATAAAAATGAATATTCTGATATATTTTATTCATTATAACGTTTTAATCTTGTTATTTATTTAACTGTGTAAGTTATTTTTGTAATATGTTGATTGATCATATTTATTTTATTAATTTACAAATATTATGATTTTCAGTAGATCATGAAATTCAATAACTTATGAAGTTAAGTTAAATCTCATTAATATAAGAAAATAAATTATTTTGTTTTTATTTTAAAAAGAATAAAATTGATAAAAATTAATATTTCATAAATTGCATAATTTGAAAAAATATAAAGCCTAATCAAGAATTAGAGTAAAAAATTCATCACCCATGTAAATTTTTAAAATAAATCAATATAAAGTGACACTCAAATAAACAGTTCAAACCTTTCTCATTGCGAACCGAATTTGGGTTAGAATTAACTCTAAAACCTCAGGTGTCACTGTCGAGTGTATAAGTTCATACATTTGGAATAGAAAGAATGTGGTTGAGTTCGACATTTAAAAGAAATCTTCCAGTGGTTTTTAAGTTCTTAAAAACATGAAAAATGGGTAAATCTCTGTAATTTCAAATAACACGACATGCGCGTTGCCATGCAAAGAGAAAAAAGCTGAATTTTCTATTTGTAGTTCTTTTCAACTTAATCTAGTTTTCTCTGGGTCTTGGTAAGAACTAATTGAGATTTAAATACAAAATATCAAAACATTTTTCGGTATTAAATAATATGAAATTAACCCTTCATATCGGTTCTCCAGTCAAAGCATAATTCAAAAAAATGATCAAAAATGTCAAAAAATGTGAAATATTTAACAAGTAAATTTTTTATTTTTGTTCGGTAAAAACACATTAAAGGGATAATTACAACTTCCTTTGAGGTTTTCATATATCCTGCTCAAACAGATTAAGTTAAACATCAAGGCACCTGAAATAAAATAGAAATTATTTTAAATTTATTATTCATGAATTATATTTAAGAGTCTTCTCAATAAGTTGGCAAACATCGGGAACAAACAAAAAATATTCAACAAACTCTTAAGGAAAACTGTTTATAGCATTAAGCCGACATTTATTTTAAAAATACATTTGAATATTCATGTGAATATGTTTTAACGTTTGATTGAAGATTATCGATAAATAGTTATTTATACGATTGAGCCAAGATTTAACGAAGGCAGTATCTCGTTTTATCGAGTTTAACAATATTTAAGACAACACTAGATAGTTTAAAACTTGTTATCATTTTATTTTTATATCTTTATTTTAAATTGAGGGTATATTGGATGGTATAATCCAGTTTTTAACTATTTTAATTTCTATAAGGTAATTTTTTTTATTCATCGAATAATTGTTGAAACCAAAATTCGTTAATTAATCATAAGTACACCCATTTTAACTTACACTCCTTCCTAAATATCTTTATTGTTTGGTATGATTGTAGAAAAAAATCTTGGATTTTAATAATAATTTTCATACTCTGATGAATCTTGATTATTTTTTACATTATTCAGTTAAAAAATAGTTTTAACTAATTATGATATATTTTTAAATAAATATCATTATGGTTTATTTTATGTTATTAATGATTTTTTACTTATCAAAAATATTTGATTTTACTTCATTTGTGACCAGCCTAAATCCTTAAATGTACCATTAATCTTATATGTGGAGAACGACTCATACGTTATCTAAGATTATAAATTCCTTAAACTGGGTCCTAATAGGGTGTTGAATCAATGAATTTGTTTAGTGTTCACGAAAAAATCTCCTGAAGATGTTTACACTGAAATACCTTTAACAATTGGAGTGATTAACTCATCCTCATTTCGAAAATAAACCGATTTATATGTTTTAAATCGACACACATGTATATTTACACATTTATAGCGATGAATAGAAATAATATCAAAGATATTTTTTGATTTCTAACTTTTTGTTGTTTTATTTTTCCGTGGTATAATGTTTCAAAATAACTATGCAAGGTATGTTGTGGTCGTCGAACGTGAGAGAAGAAGAATAATTACTTATATTTTCAAATTGGAAGTTACAAAAGATCCTTATCTAACACTAAAATTTGAGCCATTACCCAATAAAATTATGGTCTAAACTGTCAGATGCAGAGCTGTCTTCTATTTATGAAAAGACTCATGAGGCAAGTATATTTATTAAAAAAATAGTCAAAGAAACATACCAGTATATTTCTGAAAATAAACATCAAAATACAGAGTTAAGTATTAAAATCAATGATGAAATGAATGGAATATAACGTGAGCAATCAAAAGATATCTTAATAAGGTTGGCTGATGACCTACCACATGAAATTCAATATGACGTGAAAAAAGTAAGGGTCGTATCCGATAAAGCTGAATGGTTGTTTATTTGGATTGCAGAAAACTATATAAATGAAGAGTTTCACAAAAACAGCAGTGTTCTATTTTGAAACATGGACGTTGGTGGCGAATTGGTGGGTTTTATATTCATTCGAGATAAAAGATGAACATGTAGATACAACAAGTTTCGTGTATATTTGTTCTATAAATGGTAAAATGACATCACTTTTTGCTTCAATCACATTTTCTGACTAAGAATAGAATGATTTTTTTTATCGGTATATAAATTTAGACAAAGTTGATTCAGATGACCCAAACTGTGACACCATAACTGTCAACGAATTCATATTCACAAAAACTGCGAAGTTCGAGATAAACCTATCCTTAAAAGAGTACTGGCCACAAGATGAATGATTTGAGAAAATCAGGATTCATGTTGATAAATTTGTTCAAATGGAAGGAAGAAAAATTTGCAAATCCTTCAAAGATCATTTCATATAACCGAAATATTTTTCGTGACATTTTTGATCTTTGGAGAAATTTGAGATGTATTATAAGTTCTTCGGTATTAAGAAAAAACTGAACTGTTTCGTTCTTGGTAACATTAGAAGATTTTGTATTTTGTTTTTAAGGACTTTTTCAAGACTGAGTGCAGAATTCACTCAGAACGAATTGCATTGGGAACTTTTCATTTTAAAGATGCCACATACTTGAAGTATATAAAAACTAACAAAAACAACAATGCTTCATAACGTCTATCTTAACAAGATTAGTTCAATCTCTACTTCCCTCTGATAGGTAAAACCCTATAGTTACCCAATACAAGTATAGAAAAGACACTTTCACATGGGTCACTGGTTTTGTTGTTTTCTCGGCAATGTCAAAAAGGATAAAACAAAAGTAGCTTTAAATTTATCTACTTGCTTAATCTCACAAATTTTAAAATCGTATATTTTCTACTATCGTGTATTGATAAATTATTAAATGGATCATTTTTACACCAAAAAGACATATTCCGCTTTTAAAAATTAACTCAGATTCGTTTTAATAATTATACGTAAAGAGAAAAATGTTATTCTCAACCTTGAAAATCTGATAAATTATCTATATCATGGTGAAATGTTTAGACTAGCAATTTGATTTTGGAATATTACATTTAAAAATAAATTTCAAATAAATGAAAAATTGATTTTGAGTTTAAATTCTCGAAATGCACAAATAGAGTTTATCATTTAAACAACCTTCTACCATGATAGGTGAAAGTATAATGAAAGTTAACTGCAAATATTTCCAAGGATTAGAGATTAATTATTTGAGAAAATTCTTTTTGATAAATTTTTATCAAACCCGTTAATAGGTTGTTTTTTGAGTGTAGAAATAGCAATCTTAGGAAATATTAATGATAAATTGAAAAAAATATGAGGTTAAAACCAGAAAAGTACAAAATTTAAGTTGTTCAAATAAACAAATGAACGTTTAAATGGAGCTGAAAGACTGAACAAAAGTTTTAATTTATCAACACAAATAGAGAAGATCGTTGTTGACTGAAAATAATTCCAACATATTTTAAAAACAAAGAAAATCAAAAAATTCATACATGGTGTCCTTCTCATAATAATGGTCAACAGAATTCTAGGATATTAAAACACTTAATTATTTTGGTGGTTGAGAATGAAAATCACAAATACGGATGAACTCTTTAAAGTGAATTTATCATAAAATTGCAGAAGCTATACAAAGTCGAAAAAGAATAGATTACTTATAATATACAACTCAAATTTCGACATCAATTATGTAGGAATAACCATCCGCCTTGCGAATATACGAGTCTATTAATATAGCAAAACAATTATTCATGGGTCACGATAGGTACCTTTCTGTCTCAAATCCAAAGAAGAAAATGGGTACATAAAAATTTGTTATTGGGAGGATCATTAAAAATGTCAACATCACAACCAAAAATATCGAGTTGTCAAAATTGACTGAGAACTTCATTGAATCGGATAAGAAGACGAGAAATAACACTGTCTCTAAAGACAATCAACTTACATATAAAATTAATCACAGATAATTACCTATATTTATAAAATCATCAAAATACTGATCTAAGTAAATTTATTTTCCCCATGATTTTAGAGGCCAAATTCCAAAAATATATGAAGATAAATGTGTTAAAAACTTTGTGAAATAAAGAAAATTTTAAATATTTATGTTAAACCCTCTTTTAACCTTAAGTGTTTTTTAGCACCCCTACATTTCGATTGAACAATGGATGGTATATAGTTTCCCGCAAGAAAAGGTAATGTCTTGTTTTGAACGAAATAATTTTTAACATGAAATGAAACATATAACCAATTATTTATTTTGATGTTCCAAATCGGTTCGAGTATGCTTAAACTCAAAAAATATAAAAATATAAATTTTACGGATGAGTATTTAATATTTTGATTATCCTTATTGATAGTAAAGGCGCCAATTTATTAAGAGACAACACAATCAATACATAAAAGTCTTTGAATTTTTTAAGGAAATAAAGTAAATTATTGAAGTGTCTCATCTATTTAACGTTTCCCTTGATTTCACACAATAAATGTAAACCATTCTTCAGATTAACACAAAAAGGAACCAGAAAGGTAAAAATTTTCAAATGATTTAAAAGTATACATTCTCACAAGAATAAACCTTTTAATTTCAAAATTGATAAATATCTCATACCATTTACGAATTCCTCAAATACATCATCTTTTGACGATTAAGGAATTTCAATTTAAATATGATCATAAAATATAAAACAATTTATGGGTTGAAAAGTAAAAATTCCGCAAACATCATCAACACGACGAGTGTGTTGAGAACTTATAATAAGCTACAACAGTTTTCACATGAAATAAGAATATGAAATTAAAAATTTATAACTCTAAAACTGTCTTAACTACTAAATCTACGCAGAATAATCACTAGAATAGTTCCATATAAATAGTAAGAACAAATTTATAATATATCAAAACAACGCTTCTTAGTCAAACTCGAAAAGAGATCATATTATTTAATATTTCTTAATTTGGACTCCAAAATAATAAAATTGATCTCAATTTTTCTATTTTTCGACAAAAGTTAAAAAGTATCCATCTACATCGCAATTATATTTTTGGTTTTCTAATTTTCAAAAATGCTTAATATATTATAAATTGTCATGTACATATAACACTAATGATGCCCAGAAATTTAAAAATTACAATTTCTCTTAACATATTGTGTGTGGTGGGCAGAAAAGAACCACAATATTGAAAAATTAGTATAAAAGTTCATCTGGTCTCTAAAAGTAAGTGGTTAACACTATGAACGTAAATATATCTGAAATCTACAACAGAGTTCTTGTGACAAAATTATAATTTTGATGATATGTAGAAAGTAATTGGTGTATTTGATGTTTATCTGCAAATATTCGACAAATTTATTGAATTAAACCAAACTATGAATGAGGTATCGTAAAAGTAAATTAAATAATTACAATCTATCGTATCGCAAATTTGATGAGTGCTAGTAGTTCAACCAGATATTGATTTAATTTATATCTTGTGAAAAAAAGCTCTTTCATTGAGAAAATATGGGGGAAAACTTAAACTCAAATATATAACATGCTCAAAAAAATTTGCTTATAATGCTGAAAAATTATAAATTTTAAAGAACAAAATTAAATAACCCAATTATCAAGCAGATCGATATTCGATTAATGACTTTATTTACGAGGTATACTTACTCCTTCATACTTCAAAAATGCGAGCTCTGGCTATGTTATATTAAATTTCCATCTGTGTTATATTTTGTATCATATGTGACTTTATGAATTTAAAACATGTGTACATTTTGGCGCACAAAAACATTTCCACATTCTTATAAATTTAAATTTGAAAGAATAAAAATGACATAAATTAGATTTTGCCATTTTAAAGGCATCCTAAAATAGTTTTTTCGTATTATCATTGGAATTTAAACTTGATATCTGTCTTAATTTGACAAGGCATGAGAACGTATTTTCAGGAAATACCAAAATAATTGAAGATTAACAAAATTTCAAAAATACAAATATATCAGAATATGAGCAGTTATTTATGCTATAAATTAAGATCTTATTTCCAAACTCGATCAAATACTCACTTATGTTCAAGTTGTGATTAGAAAGCATAGAAATATCCTAATAATATAATCGATTGTAAAATATTAATTTTAGGTGAGAACGTTAATACTTAAGCGTATCGAAATCAATAATTAATCAAATTAACATATTCTAAAAAATAAACCCCATTTTCATTTCTAATTTTAAATGTAGTTGACAGTTTGAACATGTTTAAATTTTCGAAATTCATAATGTCTTATAAATAAGAAAATATCATTTTATATTTCAAGACAAAGAAAAGAAAATGTGTTTAATATATCTGAAGCTCTGCGATAATTGTTCAACAAATAAATTATGAAAAATATTTTCAGTGAAAGGAGAAAATTTGGTTTTTGTGAAGTTTAACGCCTACGTAAATCGATACGGCACCTACCTTAAATTTGAAATTCTATCGACTACCGAATAAGCGCCATTAAATATTTTTAAAAAATAACTCATACTTCTTTTCGATATCAAAACGAGCATAAAGTTTAACAGATGACATTGATTTATTGTCATAACATATATTTACTTTTATAATCAATATTATAAAAGGAATTCACTGTTCATTTAGCGACTTTGTCAAAATGATGAAGAACTTTAAAATATTTAAAGGGAATTATTGGGTAAATACCATTTTGCTAAAAATGTGACGAATATAGAGAAGAAAGACTCGTATTTAAATTTATATCAGCATCATTCTATTATAAATGAAAAACGAACAATATGTAGTTAAGAGCCCATTGAATCTTAATTTGTCATTCTCCCTGTGTGTGCTAGAGAGTGAGAACAATGATAACCAAATTCATTTCGAATTTGTAAAAAATGCAAGTTTGTCGCCTGAAATAAATTTACAAAACATTTTTTATTCTTATTTATCGTTCGTCAGTTAAAAGTGGTCAATTTTTCCAAAAATTTAAAATAAGTTGATTATAATTCTTTGATCATAGTAAATTTACACTTTTATCACAAACTATGATTTAAGCAATACCGTTGCTTAAAAATTAAGATAATTTTTAACAGCTGACTTTAATGTTACCACAATACACTCATTTTAAACTAACGAATGAAAGATCGTATAAAATTTACACACTGCTTAAGAACAAAGAAGAATATTGGAATTCAAAAGATAGATTGACTTTATAGAATGTAAACTACATGCTCTTACATATCTTTATAAAATCTTTAATTGATACTTTTTTCTTACAACTGAATTAAAAAAAAATAGAGTAATTTATAATTTTTTTACTTAAAAAAATGTTCTTTTGTTTGAAAATATTTAATTCAATGGAAATAATTTTGGTATAAAATATTAATAATTAAAATTTAGATTAGAAATTATCAAAATTCGGTATGGATACACATGTTTAATAAATATGGTAAATTACAAAAAAAATTTAATATTTTATCTCTTCAAATTATTTTCGAGAGTTATAAATTCAAATATACTTTCATTTGATGTTGAATCTGAAAATATTGGGTGAATTTTATCAGCTTTTCTTCATAATTAATCACTGAATTACTTTGACATTTAAAGGAGGATGCTGGATGAATTCTATTCTCTTGGTTTGACGAAATCATAGTTTCCACATGTCAAAGATAAGGTTAATTCTCATACTAACCAATTAAATAATATTAAAAGAAATCTATCGCGAAAAAATATAAAAGTAAATGGATCTGACAAAATACAGATAAAAATGCAAAAATATCTATCCAGTAAATCTTAGGTTTCTATTGATAGAATATCTTAAAGAGCATTTTAAAATTGTATCTGTATCAATTTCATGACTTATAAATATCTTAATCACATTAAGATCCACTCAAAGGTAATAAGTCGTAAAAACATCCATAAGAAGCAGAAAATTTCTTCATCACAAATATGAATTTGAGAAACATCAAATTACTTAGAGTTTTATAAATAATTACAATTTTCAATTTATTCGATAATACATTTGCATTGTATGAGCAGAGTCCTGCAGCAGTCATAGTGTCTTGTTAAAATAATCAGATGACGATTTCTAATTTTTACATTGAATTGTGTTTTTAACTTCTTTATTTTTGCTTTCTAATTTTTAGATTACCGTCAGTATGCATATATTTTGTAATATGTTTGATTATTGTCAACTTGTTACGTCTCTGCAAAAATTAATATCAAGAAGATTAAGTAGGAATCGGATTGTAACGGAGGTATAATTATTTATCATAAAACATTGATTTACTTTTCAATTTTTGAAATATTTTTAAGAATTTGAGATCTGATCTTCTCGATCGTATTCTTCTATTTTTCGTTGGTACCAAATATCTGAGCACGAATTATTCAAGTTTAAATTGTTAAATTTAGTATTTTTACGTGGTATAAAATGAAAGTGTCAAAAACATGTCACCAACCATTCGCATTATTTGATATTTTTATCCTAATTCTCAGATGTAACATAAATTAAAGGTTTTAAAATAACGCACTTCTGCACACAAAAATGGTAACATTTGACTTTAGATTTTCTTTCGAATCATATTCACAGATTTCATGAATCGTGTAATCAACAAATATAAGATATTTTTATTGATATATGACTAGAATAACAATGTCGAAGTTATAATGCGCACCTTTAATTTTGCAAGGTTTGATATTTTAAAAAATGCATTATTGTATCAATGACTTTAATATTAACGACCTAGATTAAGACTATTCATCGTTAAAAATAGTCAAAACTGAAATTTTATTATCACATATTTTTGTCTCAAAAGTTGGAGTTAAAATATATCACAAAATCAAATCACATATTCCACACTTATTTAAAGAAAATATAAACAAAGTAATGACCAGATTCTAAATATTGAAGGCTCTATGTTTGCCAAATTTTTTAAAGTTTTTCGAACCTTGAGATTAAAATTATTAAATTAGTTAAATTTCTTAAACAAATATTTGAAAGCATACAAAAATCAAAATATGAAAAAATATTTTTGCAGAAGTAAATATTTTTTTAAAGTGTTGCCTCACTACTTAATCTTCATAGGTTAAAAATATGGATATCATCCGCGAAATTATAAACAGTAAAATTCTTTTGAATGTCGAAACCGACACCAATTCAATTTCTAGTTAAAACGTAAATTTTAATGATTGTTTTAATAATTTTAAAACCCTAAACAACTAATCACCATTAAAATACTGATACATATCAGGAAAAAATTTGATAATTATATACCGTTAAAACTTTAAAATGTACAATAATACATCATGTTTTTATCAAAATCCATTAAGACTCAGCTTAACGAGAAATAGTAAGGAATTAAAATACAAGTAAAGTTAGATGGGATATTTAATAAATATACTTGACGGATTTCTACATCTAAAAATTAAAAGAACAACTTGATTACTAGCATCTTTATCTCGCACATTGTTTATCTTTTACTTTGTTCTAAATTAAAAATCTAAAAATACTAATCCCATTGCAGATATGAAATTCTTTAAATTTTTCAAGGTGTGAAATATCAATCAATACTCCGCACCGGATACATGCCCTCACGTCTTTTGAAAATACTGTTTGGCAGAGCTGTTTATATGAATAGAAATATACCGCGAATGTTTTAAGACTTAAATTTGACATGAGATCCATCACGTAATGTTGAAATTTTGGGTTTGAATTGTGAATTATTAAATTTATTTTAATATTATTTGAATGAAATTGGAATGCTTCTCCGAACTCTCTAATGTTGTCAATCAGTTTAATAGGCATTATAAATTTATTATTTTATGTTCTTATGAAACACATCGACTTCAGAATGTCCTATTTTACTGAGATCAATCAGCACTTTCCACAAAAATCTAATTTCATGTTTATCAGAAATAGTTGAGATAAAATAAATGAAAATGTCTTCTGGATCAAAATCTTTAAAGATTTTAACAAAGGTATCTTAGTTCTCCTCCAACGACTTAGATGACTAAAATCTCTGTCAATTAAAACTTCGCTTGTTGAATCGCTATTTTGATGCATCCGCACTTCTGGATACTCACCATGCCGCTTTCCTTGTTTTTAATATCTGATAAAAATTGAAGTTTTATCTTTATATCAAACTCTATTGACACTTATGTAGATCCAACCTGATTTCTATCAGATTCTTGAGAGTTTATCTGTTATTTAGTCGGATTGTAACGAATTTCATTTATATACAAGCTATCTGCTTTAGACGGATGATTTTTTAAGTTGAGGAAACCATTTTTTGAATAAAAATTATAACTATAAGGTCTATAAATTAGAAATGAACGCAGATGATTCTAACGACTTTTAAAGTATTTCCTCTCATATAGTTTCCTATTACGAGGATAGACACTGTATTTTCGTAAGGGTTTTGATTCTTGTAAACTTGAATGATAAAGACCATTATCCATTTTAACTCCTCTTTATTATGGAAATTCACTTCAAGAGATTGACTTTTGAAGCTACTGATGATGGATTGGCAGATCCTGAGGATTGAGGAGAATAAATAATTGGATTATATCTCTTCCTCTTTGTCTGCATTCTAACTCTATTTTCTTCAGGAGAAATTACAGATGATAGATAAATTAAATTTAAAAATACAAATTGAAAACTTCGTAAATAAATTGATGTTCTCGTAATTGCGCATGATTAGTTTTTGTAATTATTGATAAATTTACGAAAATATTCTGATTTATACCTTCAAAAAATATTAAAAACTTTCAAAATCAAAATTAAATAATAATTTTTCAACATTAATAAGAAAAATAACTCATCAATTACCAACTCATTTTAATAATTTAAAACTAGGGAAAAACTAAAACATTCTAATTATTTTCATATACGCCTGTAAGGAAATTGTTAAATTGAGGTAGTTCCAGTCTCATAATTCAATGCCATAATTGCGATTATTCATATTATAAATTCGCTCCAAATAAATTTATTTCGTTCATTAAACCTAATATGGAATATTTTACAGTTTATGCGATTTAAAAAAATCAAAATTAAATTTCATTTTTTCAAACATTATAAATTGTTAAAATTCCACCAAAATATTTAAATAAACAGTTCTAATGTTGAATATAACGTTCTTTTGCGACGGAAAATTTTAAATGAGATCATTTGAGATAATTTCAAGGATCAAAATATAAGATTGTCTTCTTCAGTTTCATGATCTGTATACAATAACATGTGCATTATGTAACCTTTTAATAATGGTGCTGCTACACACTCGAATAGAGGCAAGATGAACACGAATTTTCTGAGTTTTTGTGATTATTTATAGATATCCATATCTTTAGTGTTAACGATTACCAAGAGACGTCCTTGATTCTCGTGTAAAAAATGTAAAAGAGAAAAAGTCACACATGCCAGAAGATAAAAGCGAAAGAATCTTAAATTAACTGACACATATTTTTACCATCAGAAAAGAACCGAAATGAAAACCTAATAGACAGAGATACACCGAATGAGGTAAATTACACTAAAACCTACACTGAAGTATGCCTGGATAGGTTTAACGAATACCTTATCTTCATATAAAAGTGTGAAATAGATATAAAAATATTTTAAATATACCTTTAAAAATAATTTATCAAAAAATATTTTGAATTTTTGAGGATAGTTGTTTATATTATTTAAAAACTTTCTCGGCTAATATCTGACAGAAGTTTATAAATCGTCTTCAAAAATTGTTCTTGGATAGTTTAAAGATATATTCTGTTTTAGCCTGTAAGAAACAATCTAAAAAACTAATATAAATTATCTAAGTTCTGTCTTCGATATCATTTGAGTAATGTGAGTTATGACATCTAGAATCTTTTTAAACCAAATTTTTTATACATTTTCTGGTAAATTTTATCATGTTAACATAACTTTTAAATTTATTCTGTTTATAATTATTTTAAGAGTGTACTCATAAGGTTGGATAAATGTTTAGTTTTGCTATCAATTATAAAAATATTACTTACTATTCAAAGCTTTGCTTGAATACTTTGACATATTGAACTTCATTTTTCACGTAATGGTTATTCTGTCAAAAACTGCAACTATTTTTAGTTTATGCTCGTCCTATAACAATGAATTTTGTGTTTTATCAATCAAACATTTTTGAATTTACTTTAACTATCAAACTTATTTTATTTGTTTTCTGAAAACCGAATATTTATATCCAACACTCAAAAAATAAATTATCTCTGGTTAATAAAACACTAATTATGGGTACACTTGAGATATATGTCCGTATAAGATATAATTAAACAACACGATAAATAGAATTTTGCAAAAATAACATCAATCGAAAGTATCTATTCGACTTTGAACGTAATTTCTTACATTCGAAAAATTTCAATCCAGTTTTTGTTTAATATACTGTTCTTCTATTCCTCAACCTTGTTTACCTTTATAAATTTTGACAACACTTTTTTAAATGTAACTAATTTTTGGGTTTATCAGAGATTTCTACTATATGTTGTATATAGAGTTCTATTTTTGCACGTCAATTTAATAATGTCATTAAGGTGTTATTACGATTAAGTTTATCTTAGCCAAACCTCATTTTCCCCTTTTTTAGAGACAACTATTGAAAGAATAATTGAGAGAATTAAAGCACGCTCAATGTTTTTTATCATAAGACACTAAATTTAAGATTTAAAAATCTAATTCTCTGTTTTTAAAACTCTCAACGTCATCAATAGCCTCAATAAAAGATATAATTTACACAAAAATAAAACCGAAGTATATTTTTGTAAGTTTAAATATTATGAAAACGTTAGGCAGAATAATAAGGAAGTTATATTATTTTTATCAGTTTTAAAAGCGCAAGATAGCTAAAAATTATAAAAATTAATCATTGAAATAATTACCTTCTCAAGAATACCTCTTCGATAAATGATTTTTGAAATTCATATTTCACGCGTCAAATCAAATATAAAAAATTGTTCCAGGGCGGTCGCAGTAAAAGCTAGACGTACCGCGCCGTTTCCAATTAAAGAATAAAAAAAATTATTTAAGTTTATAAATTTCAACTGTCATATCCAATTGATGAGAATTTTGTTAACTTGTAGTTTTCTCAAACAAAATTAATAATCTTTTTCATTCTAGCGTTCTTTATTATCAATAGAATAATTTTAAATTGTGTATATAACATAGATTTGTTGAATATTTGATATCATAGGTATTCTAAAAATGTATTTCATTGAAAAGCATGGTTGTTTTGGATAAATGTTATACCTGTTAACTGTGAGATGATAAAATAGTGCATGCCACAGCCAATATTTCATGTTGATTCACGTTTGAATTCTTCAACAAACCAAATAATTTTCATTCATGCTCTGTTTATTAATGTTTTTTAGTTAGTATGATAGAGCACCGAGATTTATTATCAGCATTCTTAAGAAGTAATTTGATATCCTTTATTTCTAACATGACTAATCTCTGCAGAGATACAATTGCATCATTATGCCTTAGAGATGGTGATGTTTTAAGTTGGTGCGATTCTCATAATTCCTAATATCTTATTTTTACACTTTTTCGTTTGTTCTGAAAGGTTGTAAAGCCTGTAACGCCTGAACCACTTATTCAGAGCCTTACCAAAAGACTTAAAATAACGTAAAATTCATTCAGAATACACCCTGATATATTTCTCTATTTCTTGCTCAACAAAAACAAATATTTTTATTTTTTTCTTCAAATCTGTATTTATTATTTGTTGAACTTAATATTTACGATTTAGTTCTAATTCACTTAAGCCGATGACATTGAAGGAAGACTCTATATATAAATCATTTTTTTCAACAAAAGGTTGAAGAAGAATTGCATATCCATATAAAGTATGACACACTTATATGAATTAGAATTTTTTAAAACAACAAATACAGATAATCAACATTTAAATATAAACTGGTTGTATGAAATCATAAATAAATCATTTTTGAAGCAATCTTTATTTGAAACATAAGCTATATGATCAATATTTTAATTCATAAAAATACATATATTTATATTATTATATAATTTAGTTTTTTAACAACAATGAACATAGATGGAAAACAATATCTTCATAGAGATAACTAGAACGTCTAATAAAATAAATTAAGATTTAAAAAGAATAATTATCATCACACAATATCTCAAAATATTTTAACAAACGTTTTACATTTGCTGAATAAGTAAATTATTTAACATATAGAAGTTATCTTAAATCTTAAAAGTTTAGAGTCAAACCGACTATTTTCAATAGTTTAAAAATTTTTTCAAATATATCTAATAGTGAAAAGTAAATGCAGAAGTCAATTATCATATGAAAATGGTTAATCTATTGAAAAGAAAATAATTAATAATATTGACATTTTAAAATAACATTAAATCATTAATTTATGATAAAATATGAAATAATGAGTTCATGAATAAAAGATATGTATGAGAAATTGTTTATTTAAACATTATTTCAAAAAAGATTATTTGTTAAAATTGTTTATTTTAAATCTCAATTGAACAAAATACACAATTTGTCATCTACTTGTTTTAAGTCAAAAGTCAAACTTGATATACATTTTCTTCACTTTGTCATACAAAGGCGATTTTTAAATGATAAAACTTAACATCGTAATTGTGTTAATATCATAGTAAAATCTAATTTTAATCTTTGATGAGGTGAAGAAATTTCGAACGATAAAACAAAATAAATTGAAAACGTTTCAAAGCAATTTTAATATAGAATGACTTTAGCGAATATTTAATGATTTATAAACTTGACATTTATTTAAAACAAATTCTGTTTTCTATCGAATAGTTATTTATCATACAACTATTCTTCAAAAGATTCTGTCTTGCTGGTAACATGAGACGCACTATTTTATTTGGAATTGATATATTTTTTCATATCATAGTGCAAAAAGACATAAAAATACCAATGAAAATGAAAAATATTTTAATTTTCATCATTGAAAGAAAAATGTCAATCTGAACAACACGATAAATATATTAGAATTCTTCATGCTCACGATATTAAACAAATTAAAATAGAAATCGAGAACAATATATTTTGTAAAATATTTTTATTTACATACAATAATATTCTTGTTGGAAATTTACTTAAAATTTATCATCTAATTTGTGAGTATTACAATTAGATGATATTTTAAGAATGTTAAGCGTAATATTTTCCTGCCTGATTACATGCATAATCAAAATATATTTTGACTACTTATTTTTTATAATTTATTTAAACTTATCATTTTTAGCAAATTTTATTCAGAACAGAAATCCATAGCTTATATTATAAAAATTATTCATTAAACAGACAAAAGTTTGAACAACTCTCTCTTGATTTCCCTGAAATATCATAAATCTAACTATATACATGAAATCATGATCCATTTTTACGATTATATGAAGGAGCATCTTTATGGGAAATGAGAAAACAAGTGACGTAACTTTTCAACGAAACAATTCCCAAAGGTAAGGTTGCATTACAGGGTATAGTAATGCGTGAAGGTTTTGGTTAAGGAATGTTTCTATTGCTTTCTGATAATGAGGGGTACACCACATTGTGTTGCTGAAAGGGAGAACTTTATCGTCAACTTTCTTTGATAGAAGTTCTGAAGGTTAAACTTCTTCTTCAACGAAAAATAATCTTAATGAGAGATACCAAATTTATTGATCATGAAAGGTAGAAATTCAAATTTTTGAATGTTTAAGGATATCAAATAGAAACAACATGTTTTTAGGTTATATATATTAGCGTGAGATACTTAAAGCTATTATTTAAAGTTATGCGTCAAATCATTTAACATCTAGAGGTTAAAATAAAGTCTAAAATAAATGTACCTGTAATAAATGATAGTTTCGTAAAAAATAACTGTGAAATAAGTTTTGGCTGCAAACCTGTGAGGTAAGTATGGAGTAAAAAGAATTGTAGAGAGGTGTTATCAAAGTATAAAACTCATTTATATTTTATATGAAGTTTTAAGATGGCCAATTCAAATATAAGGAAGGATTTTTACCTGTAATATTAATCATTTGCATATTCATAATGGTGGAATCAGATGAAGGGAAATGAAAACAGTATGCTCATTGTAGCCTGTTAAAGCAAACATAGAGATAAATAATTAAAACATTCCTAACTCATTGGGAAGTAAATAAGTTATTGTTTCATTCAAAGAAAATGATTGTTGTGTTTTGAAAATTCTCAAATCCATATGTTATTCTAAACTAATTTTTCACTGTTATTTCCTCTTTTAATAAATTTAAAAAACGTAATTACAATCAAAGTTCAGAGTAAAGAATATTTATTTAGTGTTTTGCATACAATTTAATGTTGAGAGAATAAATAAATTTTTCTACATTTATTTTTGGTATTAAAATTTTTTTTTGTAAAAATTTTGAAAATATACTTGGTGAGGGCTTTCGTCTTAAAAAATGTTTAATGCATGAATATTGTATAACAAGAAAAATTCGGAAAAATAAATTCGTATTTTATTTTTTTTTATTTGCAAGTTCATCAAGAACATAATGCAAATAAAGTGTTTTAAAAGAGACCTTAGCTGAGAATATCTGTCTAAATTACTCCTGTTCAGAGCTTAATGTCAATTATCACAATTTTAACACTTTTCCTGCTTTTTCATTTCGCGTGATCGGTTTTACCTCATTTAATTCAGAGGGGTGAAAATTTCGACAGCAAGAATTACAAACTGATCTAAAAAATTGTTGTCTTTAAATTGTTGATAAACAAGAAAATTCACAAAAATTACATCTTTGAGAGTTGAATATAAAATATATGTCATTTTCATTCCTCTGATGGCAATATGATTAACTCTGTTCATGACATTTATTTGATTTTTAAAAAAATATATATAAAAATTTAAGTTTATTTTGCCATCTAGAAAGATGCAAAAGACTATTTATAATATCCTTAAAAAATAAAATGATGAGGTTGTCTAGAACTCGTTTTAGCTTGGAATAATTCATCAATGATAATTATCTTAATGCTAAGATAAAATTAGTATGCTTTTAAGTCATGAAAAAGTCTTTTAATATTCAAATATTATCACATATGTTTTTCATTTTAATAAAATAATATGTAATTATAGTTATGTTGTTAAGTGCCTTGAAGAGTATAACCGACTATGATTGCCTCGCTATTTCCATAATGAGAAAAGATTCATTATTTTTGAAAGTCAATGATTGATCGTGTAGAGTTGTTGCAACCATCAAAATTAGCTTGAATTGAAAATAAATGTCTCATTTAATAGATTCTATTAAAGCTATATTACAGTTCTTCAATACGTAATATACTTCTTTAATTCTAGTTTACAATAAACAGATTAAGGGATATATATGTTAACTTGAGAAATTACCTTTAAGGTACTGTGGCATTAACTGGCCGAATACAAGATAAATTTGTTATGAAATCGCCACTCACAAATAACTAAAAATAAGAAATGTTAAATAGGGTGTCCGCTGTCTTCAAAGTGACGATCTAATGAAAATTAGTAAGCAGACTTGTGTTAGTTTACGTTTATACATCTTCAGCACTTTTGAGAAATGTTGACAGATGTTAAATTCGTATAAAACAAAATTTTTAAGATCATCCTATTTCATTAAAAACATGCACTTTTTACAAATTAAATATTGGTTCATTTCTTTATTTTTTGCAAACTAAAACAATTTATCTCAAATTAGATCGGTGTAAATCTAGCACTCCTACGAAAAATATATGCGCATAGAGCAGGGCTTTGAAAAGATCTTACTTATTTCTGTTAAACTGAATGATTATCATATGGAAAAACAATTTTAATGAAATTTATCATAAATTCTTTTCAAACGAAATTCACATTCTTAGTGCCAATTCTTATCATATTGTCATTTATGAGTAGTAAGTCTATTTTCTTTGATACTTCGTTGTTAATTTAAACAAATAATATATTTTAACAATGATAGAATTCAATTCAGGCAAGCTCGTATCAATATTGAAAATATTTTCATGTTCTTAAAAATATTTTTTAATTTGATCAGATAATGATGTCATTTTTCGATAATCAAAGTGTTCAGTCGCTGTTAGATATCTTTAATGCCTGGAAAACTCAAAACAACGTCAACAGGCTTTATTCTAAAAATTATAATTATGAAAAATATATATCAAAGAAAGCATGTCATATAAAAAAATTGTTATTTTTTTCATTCTAAGAATCTAATTTCAAGTAACTTAATTCTTATAAACATTAAAGTTTGAAATATTCTCTAATATAATAATTCTTTGTAATTTAAAGCACCTAAAATTTAAAAAATAATCAGATTGATATTTATTCAATCTAATAAAGAAAGTAAATAAAAACTAAATTTTAAGAATGTAAATTTAGATTTGCTAAATATATAATTGAATATGTTAAAATAAAAATACTAAACCAAATTTTATCCATTCAACAAGAGTTGTTTAAAAATCTATATTATGCGTTTACTCCCATAATTGACACTTTATAAACTGTTAAATTTCATTTAATCCTTAAATTTATAAATCTGATTTATGATAACAAAAATGTTCATTGATATAGGAGTATTCTATGAATTTAAAAAATTTCTAAAGATATATACATTCGCTACCCATATTTTGAGTTTCAACGTCAATAGAATTGAGCTTTTATGTCTTCCTTATGCTCATAATACATTTAATTTAACTATTTTTCAATCAATAGTCGCTCTTTTATAAAGATAATGGATCTAAATAAATAAAAATACATTTTTTCTCTAAATTATGATCATTTTAATTCACAAAGCTTTTTAATTTGTTAATTTCTGAATATATTTTTGCATTTATAAAATCAAGACTTTTATTGATATCTTTAAATGGAAAAACTTTGACTGCAGAATTTTAATTTTACCTTAATTTTTTAGATATGCTGCCCATTTTTTGATTTGTAGCCGTTCAAAAATCTCTCAAGTTAAAGCATTTCTTTCAAATGCGTTTATTTGATACCTTGTTTATTATCATCAACGTTAAACAAATAAAATATTTTTTAATTATAATGCAGGTATCAACGACATTTATTAAAGCATTAGATTTTATTTTAATTATTTATAGAGATATATATGGTGTGAAGTATCAATGTTAAATAATAAATACTTTCAGAATTCTTTTTTTATAATGATAATACAACATAATTTTTGATAGAAAGTTCACAATTCTTTCAATATTTACGCAATAAAATAGGTTTAGATTCGAAATTCAAATTAATGTAAGCGAACCATGATATATCTCGTCACAGGAATCATTTATTATTTGAATTATTGTTGTCTTGATTATTATTTCCAAAAATATCCACTTTTAAATATACTCTCGATTTCACGATACACGACATCTCATATGATTAATCTGAACCAAAAACGTTTTTAAAGTTAAAAAACTAAAACGTAATGCTTGAATATCATCAATTCTAACATAAGTTAAAAATAATTTTTATTCATAGTAATGAAATAAGCTAACTTGCTGAAATATACATTATAATATCTTTTCATCAATAATGTATAAATTATGTTATTATTCACATATTTTTGTGTTTTCGAATCAGACAATATTTAATTGAAACCTTATTCAGAATTTTTATGGGTATGTCGTTTATTGATAAGGAGATAAAATTACAAAGCTCGCTTTGAAATTTTGTTGAAGTTGATCATCAGCCATTAATGACAAAAATATTTTTTGTGAGTTACAACTGAGCAAACGAAAATAATACTATTTAAAATGATGAAAATATTTTGAAAAGTTGTTGTAACTAAGGTACATTAGCAAAATAAATATTTCTGAGATTTCTGGTCGTCTTTTCAAACATTTTTCTGAATCATGGTAGGTTTTGAGAGTTAAGATTTTTGAAAATACCTCACCTTTATTTTAAAACTGAAATTTTAATTTGAAAGAGGGGCATAAAATAAAATTATAAATTTTCAATTTCAACAATATCTATATATTTGAAATCAATTCAAGGTTTTAATATTTGTAAATGTAACTAATTTTTGTGTGTATTACAATATAACAACTAAGAGAATCAACAGGGTCCTATATTGCTGATTCCAAAGACTTCCCAGGTTTATAACCTATATTTGATCTGATCTATGGAAAAGATGAATGTGCTAAATTGATGTTAATTATCTCCGTTTTATCCCAATAAACGTAACTTCTTTTACTTTTCCTCTTTCCAAAAAAGAGCCTGAATTAGAAACGTTTATCAGCCTAAATGAATCATCTATGCCAATTTTTATGAGATATAAGATAAACATTTTTAAAATTTGATCATTATAATACAAATAAACAGTAAAGTTTAGTGGTAACCTGTACATCTTTATTATACATCAACATTTCTTTTGATACAGTATTTAAAAATCCTCTGAATGAGTAATTTTTACTTGAAATTTAGTTTGGCATATACAGATTTTTTCAGTTTATTTTATCTGTTATAAATTATTTATAACTTAATTTTCAACAATATATCAATCCCAAGGTGTATTTTTTGGAGATACTTCCAATTTAGTTCCCTTAAAAAATTAAAATACACTAAATTTTTTATCATATTTAATATCTTGATATTTCTAATGTAATTTATTTGGAAATATTTATTAGAAATGATATTGTCCTCAAATAAATAGTTTATAATTTAAGTAACAAATATTCATCTTTGAAATACTTAATCGTATTAGTAAGACAAACTAAATCGATTAAATTTTGTTTTCAAATCATATTAGTTTTAAAGAATTCTTCATATCATGTACATATGATATTAAATTTTAATTTAAAGCTAAAATTTAGGAGAAGATAAGTTGTTATAACATCCTACAAATCTTTTAGTTATTTTAATGAATGTTTACTTTTTTTATTTAAAACATAAAATTGTAATTCCATTAAATTCATTTGAAAAATATTAAAATAATTCATGTTTCGAAAAAATGGGAATATGGTTTATTTTCAGATCTGACAATCTGTAGGAATTTTATCAAAATTGTTGAATAAATAAGTCTAATAATACTCATTAAATCATGTTCGAATTAAAATTTTATGAAAAAAACCTATGAAGTAATTTCGGCAGAAAAAAATAAACAATAAATGAGAAAAAAAGAATTTTCTAGGCTTTATATAAAATTTTTTTATTTAATCGATTGAAAAAAAAATATTTATCTGTTAATATTGTTTAATTTTAAATATTTATGAAAAAAACAACTTATAAATTTTATTAGAAAATTTTAATCGTTGACAAAATATGACTTAAAATATATTTAAAAACGCTCAATGATCACAAACAATAAGTTCTGAAGATCCTCATTTTTAGAATTATTTATTTGCAGAATATTCAAAGAGAAGTTAAATTTTGTTTTGACACTTAAATACAAAGTACCGATTTCGTTAAACTTTCTTGGAATTAATTTAACAAATTTGATGAATCATTGAATTTTTCAACGAAATGAAAAAATTCTCAACTGGGGTAACAATGTGAAGGAAACATTTTTTTCTTCTTATTTAAGCGAATAGTTAATTTTCTGTTTTCCACCTTCTTATCTGAACTTTAACGATAATCAAATACAAGTAGTGAATAATTCCAAAATAGACGTAAAATAAAATTGTAATCAAATGGAAGCTGACATAATACTTGAAATCCTAAAACCTGAAATATATGTAACATTCAAAAATATTTTTAACCTTAATTTCACAACGCGTCTGTTTAATATAGTTTTAAACTTAAATGTCAATATTATTTAATATTTCCTGGAATAGGTTGAAACTCAGAGATAGAATTAAAATGAAAAAACTTGAAAAATGTTAATGTAAATATAATTATGAGATACATTATACTACAGATTTACTTTGGTCATTTACATAGGTTTTCTTTCATTTAAAATTGTAACTAATATTACTTGATGTTAACTTTAGCATTGTATTATTTTTTTCGATAAAAACCATAAATTACTTTATCACAGAATCATGGAATGTTTTCTTTATTCATATTTAGTTTCTTTATGTCTTTCTACATTGTTTTTTTGATTTTTTAATTTTTATGAGATGAAGAATGTTTATAAAAATTACTCATTTGAAAAATTATTTATATTTTATAGTTATCTGGAAGAACATACTTTAGAGATTATAATTTACAAAATTAATCTCAAATAAAATCATCATGTTTTGTTTTAAAAGCACTTTCAAAGAATGTTTTATGCTAAAATTGTAATATCTATTGAGTAAATTTTAGTTCTTTATATCCATTAATAAGGAAATAAAAATTTAAAATTGAAAGCTTTGATTATATCTTTTTTGAAGGTAGCCTGCTCATACTTAAAAGACATTTTATTTCATTTTGTAAAATGTAGTTTTCCGCTGATTATGAGAAATTTTATAGAAGATTTGGCCAGCTTGGTTTGTACTTGACTGATTTATCTCGGTAAAATACAAATAAAATTGATATTAGAAAGATGTAAAATTTACGATTCTGTTTCAAATACATTGACTTACCAAAGATTATGTTTAAGTCAGAAGAATTTATCACTGTTTGATATATCCTAAAGTAATAAAATTCACCTGTAATTTAAATTTAATTATATATTGTCAAAATATTTGTGATTGAAAATATTTTTTACTTTAAATATTTCTGAGAATGGAATCAAATAAATGAAATTGTGTACAGTTTACAACAAAAATGAATTTATTGTTGATATTTTTGAATTGTAAAATAAAATTATTTTTTACAAAACTGAGATCTTGACACAATAAAATTTACAGTCATATATAATTATTTAAATCATAAATTTCTTTTCTAAACATACGATAAACTAAGCAAGATGTGGTCGATGATTCTGAATAAAAATAGTTTTTACCAATTTAATAAAATAAAATAATTTACTATATTTTTTATCCATTGAATACTGAGGCAGAATAAAGCTATAATTACAAAGTAATATTTAAAAAATGTTCATTATAGTTTTATCTTATGACAAATGCTATCTGAAAAAATTAAAATCTAAATAACACTCCTGCGATCCATAATTGATTAAATATGTTTAAAAAATGAATAATTTATGAATTTTAGTTTTTCGTCGCATCTATGTTAAAATATTGTGTTAAATCAGTTTTCAAATTATTTCTTTGTTCATTTTGATGAAATGATCATTTCTGAGAAATAAAATATGTAATTTTCAAACATCAATGGTTGTATTAATTTATAAACAAATGAATCTTATTATGATCGATAAGAGTAACAAAAATAGGTGTATAGAATATTTAAACAGAGAAAAATTAAACTTTAAAAGATTTATGCATTTGCAGGAAGATTTTTTTCGAAGGGTAAAAGAAATGTTATTCATTCGACAATAACCAGAAACTTAAAATATTCCCGACGTTAAATATTTTTTATTAAAATCGGTAAATTTAAACAGGTCATTCAAATAAAATGTAAATTTATTTGTCTCGTAAGTCAAATAAAGAATTCATTTCCGTCTTTGTTTCATCTGCCATTCTTTTATGTATTTTAAATATATGATTTTTGACTGATTTCTCAAATACAGAGATTTAAAATACTATTCCCATCGCACGATAAAATTCCTTATGTTTAATCAGGTACAGAGAATCAATGAGGAATCCACATCGAAGTATACTTCCCGCGTTTCTTTGAAATATGGTGTGACAAACCTGTTTTAAATGAAGGAAATATACTGGAAATGTTTTTAGACTGAGGATTGAAACGAGTTCCAAAATGGCGTTTTGATATCTTTTGTTTCGAAAGTGAGTTTTGTAAGATATTTTTATTTGACAATGGAGATTTTGCATTGCTTCCTCAAACTCTCGAAAGGTTTCAATCAATTTTATTGGTAGTTTTTTACTAATTTTCTTTCTGTACTTATGTGAGGCATAGGTTTCATAGTGAGCTAAAAGACTCAAATCTCTTAAAACACTCTGAAGAAATTTAACTTCATGTTCATCAGAGAGAGAAGATATAAAATAAACGAAAATATCTTCTGGATCATATTTATTTATCATTTTAACTGTAGGTCTTCTTTTCCACCTCCAACGATTTAGATGTCTATAATCACTGTCAATTAAAACTCCATCAGAATAATCAATATTATCATATACACGCGCTCGTGGGTATTGACTATTCTTATTTTCATCTTTTTTTAACTCAAGTAATAATTTAGGTAAAAGCGGCATATCCAATTCCTGAGATTCTAAAGTCGATTCCCCTTGGCTTCTTCGAAATTTCTGATTCTGTGTTTTACTATGATTATATCGAATTTTATTCATGAGAGAACTTTTAGATTGCTGACTTTTCATGTTTAGAAAACTATTTCTTGAATAAAAACCTAATATCGAACGGGGATGAATCAAATATGCTCGCAGAAACTTCTTCTGATTCTTATAGTATTTCTTTTTATATAATATATAATAACGTGGAGGAGTTCTTTGTTTCAGAACAGTTATTATTTTTTGTAAACATGAAGGGTAAATATCTTTCTCCGTTTTTATCGGCTGTATAACAGTTAAACTCTTTACAGGAATTACATTTTTTTGGCCATATCTGATATTTTGGTTACTTCAAAAGTATGTTGAGGAGATTTATCATTTAAATAAAATTTATGAATATTTTCATGCTTTTTATGTTCATCCAGTTTAGGGGAAATGATAATCGATTGATTAAAAATAGATATGAAAGCCAAATAAATATTCATTGTCATAAAAAACTTCGCTTATAAAACGGCGTTCTCGTAATGACACGTGATTTATTTTTCTTAAGATTTTTACAATCAAGAAGATAATCTTTTCAACAATCAATTTATTTTTATTATTTTCTAAGAATAACGCAAATGGATTTCCTTTATTTTCTTAAATACCAATTAAACAAAAGTTAAATGCGGTGGGTCCAGGCTCTAAATCCCTTGTCATATTTGAGATTATTCAGATGATATATCTTTTGGTTAGATAAATAAATTGTTATGCTATCTTATTAGTTATTGACCATTATTTAGTTTAGTGTTGTAAGATAATAAATACTTTTTATGTTTTTAACATTCCAAATTAATTGAAGTTAATATTTGAAAAAGGATGTTATAATATCAGTAGTGTGTATTTTCATTCAAAATTATCAATTTAAATCAAACAACATTTCGATGATTTCACTTATAACTTATCAATGAAATTGTATAATTTTGTCATTTTATGATTGTTTTTAGTCTCAAAATATTACCTTCTGTAAATCTATTTCATGATCTAATGCTCAAAAATATGCATGATGTGGTTTTTTCACCATGTGGGTTTCGATTCTAAAAATTTCATCAATTTTAAAACTCTATTTTGGTATAAAACGAATTTGATTAAAATTGAATCACCATTTAGAACTCATTTCAAATTATGATCTGTTAATTGAGAAAAAAGATAAGAACGGCCTTCCAAAGATGTTTTTAGATGTATAAGCTTCTCCAAAACATCACTAACGCGTATAATTAATAATTAAGATCACTGAAACGATTTTTATGCCCTTTTAAAATGTGGATTATGTGAAATTATTTTAATAACGAATATATTCATAATTTTTTAATTAATTTAATAGTTTTCATGAAAATCGTGTTTATTCATGTAATTAATTTTACAACAAGATTATCAATGACGGTTGGGGATTTTATGTTTGCGCAATCTCTCATAAATTGTATGAAAATAAACTTAATATTTTATTGGAATAATTTTAACCAAAGGGAAATAATTTAGGTCATCGCTGAATTCCTAAGAAATAGAATTTCGTAGTTTCTAAGTTTCTTATTTTCTCGTCTTAAAAATTATTGTGTTTTGATCAATCAAGCTTTTACGAATTATCGTAAATCATCACATAATTATGTTCTCTAATTTTAATAAAAACATCCAAGTTAAATTTTACATATCAAAAAAGAAAAGCCTTTTATAATTAAATCCGTTTTATGATAAGTTTTTGCGCATATTCACAATCTGAAAAAATGAAGATTATTCTTGAGAATATGCGCAATTGAAAAATATTTTGAGAAAATATAAATTGACTTTCGCTAAGAATAACATACAATGTGTCTGCTTAAAGTGGAATTGAAATCTAACACTTGAATAATTATTTTCAGTAATTTTGTTGAAAGACCATCAGTTTTTTCTACCTGAAAAATAATATCAATTTTCAGTTATTTTATTCATTGAGCTAATTTATGGAAGACTTATAAACACCTGTGAATATATATTTATGTAAATCGCACAATTTATGCGCGACACTTTTATGACGTCAAAAAGTCTTAATTTCGTTAAGTTTATAGAAAATTTTAATCTAATCTAGCTCATTTCTAATCTGAGTTATGGAAGATTAAATGAGAAAATTAAGCGAGTGCAATGCGGATAAGTTTTTGACAGTTCACGAATACTTTAATAATCATAAAATCTTTTTATTTTAACTTTCGAATTCATCAATATAATATATTGAGGATATAACTGATACATAATTAAAACAAAGTATATTTTTGTGAGTTTAAAGATTCTGTAAATTTTTTGGCTTTGAGTATTATGAAAGTAAATCACTTTTCAATCTGCAAAAAGATGTGTAAAAATAATGATAAACAAATCACTTTACTTTATAGCATATAAATATCAAAATAACATATTTATGAAAATAATTTTATAGCTCACATTTAACTTTCCCATTAGAATACGAATATTAATTTAGACTCATGCGCATAATTAAGTAAAATTTATTGTATCGTTATATTTTAAAAATTATAAAAAATATTCTAAAAGATTTATGTTTCGTGTACAATTTGAAGAAATTTGTCTTCATTTAAATCTAGCTTTTTCGTTCAAAAAAAATATAAATATATTCTCACGTTGTTTTGTTTCCGCTGAGTAAAACTAAGTTTTGACAAACCTAGATTTAAAAAGTATGTTAAAAAAATTATTCTGAGGATTTATAATTTAAAACATGTATTTACCTTAAAACGGATTAAAGCTAAAATTAATGAATGCGAGCGTTTTCATTTCGATTTGTTTCTTGTTAGAATTTTTTACTCCAAATTAAATGAATTTTTATGATCATAGATTTAATTTTTTCATATGTTTTAATTATTGTTGAATTTGACATCTGTGATTTTGCTATAGCTTTCCACACATGAAATTTATATAGAAATAGAAATTGATATTATTTCATTCGAACAAGAAAAAAAAGATCAATATCTTTATGTGAAATAGAATACATTCATTTTTATTTTAAAAATAAATTGAATCTAAAATCAAAAATATATATCAATTAATCAACAATATATACTGTTTTATAATGATTTTTGTGATGTATGTATTTATCGTAACGAATCGTATTTAGTCATAATCATTATTGTTTCGTACATAGCAGAAAAAATAAAACGATAAGCTTGTTTTCATATTATGAAGTTTTAAGCAATAAAGATAATTTTTTGCGATCATCACAGAAGATAATTTTGTTCAAAAAATATCGTTTAATTAAAAATATAATCTTTTTTATTGATTTGATGAAAATTGGTTGGTATCAATATTTTTTTATATTTAATGTCAATGAAGAAATTTTTATCATCAAAGTCATAATAAATTTTATGCATTTATTTTTATATATAATTTAAAAAAACTAAATTCGTAAGACTATAATTTCGATATGGCGATTAATTCATTTCAGATCTCGGGTTCAAAAACTTCATCAATTTTCTTCGATTCATGACAGAAACCTTGCAAATTATTAAAACATAAAGATGATCCGTGAATAAAAATTTGAATTAACCATGAAGTAAAACAATCAAATTTTAATTTTTAATTGGCTGTTTTTATAAAATAACCTTTAATTTTGATGTCGTATTTTTAATCCAAAATAACTGCTTGAAATATACATGAATTACTGCCAGAAATGGAATTATTTATGAAAATTTAAACGATAAATTAAATCTTTTTTATTATCTGGGAGCTAGACGCGGGAAAAATGTTAAAAAAGTTATGATCCAAGTGAGAAGAATTTACTTTTTCAAAGATATTTTACCGTGCTTTGAATTACGGGTTATCCGGAAATGCAATTGATCAAAATATTGCGCTTAAATTAGTCCCCTGTATTTAATTCATAAAAGCATATGTACGTATTTAAAAATCCTGAAAATATTTTTGATAATGTAACAAAATAAAAAATATTTTGACGGAAAATAATTCTCGGTGTTTTATTCTGCTTTTGGTATCATCAATTATTTTTGTTTTCATTTCAAATTTATAATTATTGCTGGTTTCTAAAATATATCTCACTTGATGAAAAGTAAAAAATTAACTTTTAAAGTTAATCATTCATTGAGTGAAAAGAATTATATTTCTTTTTAAAAAGTAACATTCATTCATAGGAATAATTTTTGAAAGTGATATATATTTCTAATATTACGATATATAAAATCATTCCTAAGTTATTGGAGTGCTTACTTTTAAAATAATAAAATTATTTATCATTTAAATGCTAAAATTTTTTAATAAATAGATTTATTATATTTTCAGATTTGACACTGTTTTATTTGATGAGAAAATATTGTTTTTGTAATGCTGAATGAAGAAGAAAATGCCGAGATATTTTTTTGAATATAAATTCTTCAAAATACGATGTCACTTAATAAAATTTATAATTTTTTCTATTTTTGTAAATTCTTTCACACTGATAATTTTGAACTTAATAATGTAATTTGAGCAATAGATTCTAGTGCTATAAAATTCTCTGTTTTTAATTTAAGTGACAAAAATTTAGCTGAATATATTTAAGAGTCAATTGGTACCTCTCTTGTTAAGAATTATCAAGATGACATCAAATATTTACAACCGTACCATGTGCTATGCCCTTCTGATTTTATTTTTACTGATTTATGACAATCCTCATTTAATATTCAAACCTATATATTTTCAAAGATCAACTTAAGATACATGAGTTCTGTTTTTTCTTAATATTGAATGTAAACCCATAAATTAATAAAATTATGTCAAAGATAAACATCATTTAGTTTCAACTTTTATGTGAAGCATAAAAACAAAAAAATATGTGTATTTTTAGATTAGTGTTGAAAAACATTTGTAAAATATAAAAAATGAGAATAAATATTTTTCATTTTTTCAAAAATAATTTTACAAACACGGACAAGTTGAAAAAGTAATTTTAAAAAATAAAAAAATCATTTAGCTTTCTTTTTGTTATGATAAAAAATACCATTCACGATCATTTTTCTGTTCCGGAACTAGTTCGGTTAAAATTTCTCTAAATAATCTTATGTAATTGAATATTTTAAAATAGTCACATTAAATTAAAAAGATAACATTGATCAAACTTGAATTTATGTAAGAAATATAGTTGATCAAAAAACTTTAATTGTACGACAGTTAACTTTCGCAAAACTACACGAAAATGGTTCATGTAATAGATAAATATTAAAAGTGTGTTGATAAATGTAAAATTTGAATTGAGAGTTATTTTTGGGAAGTATTTACTAGACTTTCCAAAATGATATAAACGATCAGGATTTAAGTTATTTTCATGTTCAGAACCTCGACAGTTTATTTTTTCAGAATAATTTTCAATTAAGACAATGAGCGGGGTTTCAGCAATATTGTTGCAGTAAAAATAGAAATTTTCTAAAATTAAAAGGATTATAATTTTAAAAAATAGAAAATTTGAGGCCTAAAATTTTTATATATGGGGATTACAAATGTTCGGATTGGCGAGATCATTAATATTTGTATGTAAAAATGTTTAACATGTTAAGACAATTTGATTGTAAAAAGAAAAAAAAATTCAAAAGAATATAATATAAATTTTGACTTATTATATCAGCATAGAAATTACAATATACATCTGAAAAAGTTATTTTCCAAAAATAATTAACTTGCAATATTATAAGTTGGGGAGCACAGCCGTAAGCATGCTAGATTTTACTGTGAAATACTTAACAGATAGATATTATTTTAAGAGAGATTTATATCATTAAAAGTCTATAAATCAAAAAATTTAAAAAAAATACGAAATTAGATAGGAGGTTAAATAAAATACAAAGGTTATTTAATTTGAAAAAAAGTAATTTTCATACAATTAGGTAAATAAAACTTGACTAAATTATTTTTAAAATCGAGTTTTATCAAATACATCTTTCATGTGAATAACTGTTATTTCCCCTTTTAACTCATTTATATATGAAAAAATAATTATGTGTTATATTAAAATTGAAACGGAGATCAGTATCACAACAGTGAAAACAAAAGTATTCACAAAAATCTAAATTACATCCACTTATGAATAAATAATTATTAACTACGAAATCATCAGCACAATTTTCGTGCTTGTGGTATTATTTATGAAATATTTAAAATTTGGCAGGTAGAGTGGTTTCTTTAAAGGTATATATTGTCAATCAAGACGTTTAAAACTTAGAGAAATTTAAAATTATGTTCCCATTATCGTGGATATGTAAATTTCAAACACAGATTTCAGAAATCTCAATTTTAAAATATGAGATATGCATCAGTAAGTATCATTTAAGTAACTTTTGTTAAAATTTTTAAATCTTTTAATTTTGAGAATGTATGTTAATGTTTGATTTGATATATGCTAAATGATTAATTATATTTAAACATACATTCCAGTTAGATTTTTTTGGATTTTGCTCCGAGTTTAAAATTTACTGATTGAAACTAGAAGAACAAGTAAAAATTAGTCTTTTTGTGAAAGCTATGGAGTTTGTATGTATAATTTAATTAATTTCACAGAATCAATTTTAACGAAAACATTTAAATTTTAAGATAAAATTTTATTTTAAACAGTTCATTGTATATTTTTTTCAATAAAAATAACAAGAAATAAGTTTTCGTGGAAATAAATTTAAAATTTTGTTTTTAATAAAGAATTAAATAATATCGCACAGAAATTTTAAACGTTAGTGATGATTTGGTTTAATAATTTTAACAAAACGAATCGATGAAATAAAATAATTCATTTTGCTATAAAGACATCGACAAGTAACAATAGTAACAATCTGATTCTTTCAATGAAATAGAATGATGTTGAGATGAGAATAAACATTAAATAATTATTTTGATTTTTCTCAATTAAAAAGTTCGATCATTCAAAATGTGAAAATATTCCATCGATATATTTTGCCTTTTATAAGAAAAAATATACTTATTAGTGAGTTGACAAAAATGCTAAATCTGGATGAATTTATAAGTTTAAAAGAAAATCATTTCATTATATAAAAACTTATTATTAAATTTATAAAAAATTAGTTGATTTGAATGCACTTTTTCAAATTCTCAACAAAAAAAATTAAAAATAATAAAAAGGTCGATATTTATGAAATAACTGAAATATATTTGTAAATTACCAAATTATTATGAATTTAAAAATAAAATTTTTTCATAAAAAAATAATAAGATCTATAAACTTCGAAAAAAGAAAGATATCAACTTAATTTTAATATTATGAACAAAAACTTTTTATAAATTCGAGAGATTTTCATATTTATCATATATTTGCATAATCGGTTAAAAAATTTTAAATTACATGTTTTGAGGATTCCATTCTGTCGACTATATCACTGTAACTAACTTTAATATTGATTTTCTTGTCTTTGATGAAATTAATTTAAACTTCAATTAAATTTAATCTTCAAATATCACAATATATTATTTGAATGATTTATTTTTAAACATCGAAAAAATCAAATTAATTATCATACCATCAGTTAACTTTGATATGTGAATATACATGTGTTTTTTGACTTTTAAAATTTTCTATAAAATAAGAAAACTCTGATTTATGGTTCTAAAGGCATTTTAAATAAATATAATCAATAATTTTAAAAGAATTGTATGATAAATTTATTATGAATTTCTTGATATTAGGATAAATATATTTAGATTTTCTGTGAAACCTTAAAAGATTGTAATTACTTATTAATTTCTGTTTGTTTATTTAATTGTAACAAACCAGTAAAATATGCAAGATTTCAATTTTTTAAAGGAATTACTATTATTTAAAAATTCAAATTAATGTTTTCTAAAGAAAAAATAAAATATAAATCTGTCAAATCATAATTCTTCCATCTTTCGTATAAATATATTTCTTTTTACTGATTTTATATCTATAATCTTATTTATTTCTGGAAATATCGAAATCAATAAGTGTATATATCTTCTGTGATATATTAATAAAATTGAAATAGATAAAGATACATATATATTAATTTTAAAAATGAAATCATAAATTTTATTCCAGTTATTTTTTTATCTTGTTAGAAATTCTATGTTTCATTAAATTCTTATTTTTAACAATTATAGATCACTTTATCACTTGTATTGGTTTGTTTCAAGTCAAAGTCATATTTTTGATGGTTTTATTAACTGAAATATCTAAATTTTATAATCATGATAATACATAAGTGCATATATCGAACAAACGAGAGGCAATATTTTTGTTAAAAAATAACAGATATTTCTATGAATTTATAATTTTTATTTTTGACTGAATTTTAAAAACTAACGACACCAAATTGTAAGTTGAAAATCGATTATTTGAGTTTTATTAGCATCAAGAACAAAAATATTCATATTAAAAAGTAATATTGACCCATATTTCATTTATTCCCTTATAAATTTAATAATTTTTTTACCTTGTTCGATATGTATATAAAGATAGTTAAACACTGATATCTTATATTTAAAATATGGGAAATGAGTGATTGGTGAAAATAGTTCTTCTTTGTATCAAAAATATTTTATTTTACATTGTGAAATTCAAACAGAATTTCCTATTTGAAGAATAAATGATATCATGTTTGATTTTTATGTTTCAAAACGATCTCAACTTTTAAAGTTTTCCTTGGCACGAGGCATGTTATTAAATGAATCCGAAGAATTGGTAGTAGTGAAGGAGTAAAACTATTCTTATTGTTATAGGAGAACCTCTCTGTGACTTCATCCCCTCATTGAGTAAATTTTAGGTAAGTCAAAAATAAATCTACTAAATTATAACAAAATACAGCCATATAAGGTCATTTTTTTATTCAAACGAATTTTTTTCCTTTCAAAATTTACCTCTTTATAACTAAAGTTGAAAATTCTTTTTATTTTATTTCATTTAAAAAATAATCATGCAATATCTTATACCTTAAAAAATGCAACAAAAGAAATTTTAACTTGGAAAGTTGACACCGTTAGAAAAGTAAAAAAACTCGAAGCCTACATGAATCTCAGTTAAAATGAGTTTTAAAACATGTTCAAAGTTCAACGTACCAAAATAAATGAAATAATAAAATTTATAAAAAGTTCTGAAAATGCATTAACTGGCAGCAATTGACTAAAATTAGTAAAAATAAAGTCCACATGATTTTGGACTCTTGATCAATATGTTTAAACATGATTCAAACGAATCAGAAGCCAGAAGTTTCAAATAACTTACTTATTCTTGATAGAAAACGCCAAAATTGTGGCACACGTTTAATAAATAGAGATTTTCGAGCCATTAATGCATTGCTTTGAAGTTTTTTAACAAATTTTCTATACCATTTCAAACATTTAAGGTGAGGTTGCTTCAGTGTAAATGTTTGAAAAAAGGGAACGATGCAGTATGAAAACTTACGAATGCTTTTGAGAAATATGTCCTTATAGTGTTTTAAACTTGATGAATTTAGCTTTTGGGGAGTTAATACTTTTTAAGATCTTAAAATATAACTATGAAAACTGTATTAATGGTAGATAAGGAAAAAATGAGTCACAGTCCTCTCGTGTGCCAATATGACTTGGGGTGATAAACAACTTCTGCTCGTCATTGGGAAACTTGCAAGTCATCACTATTTCAAAATCAGGCGAATTCTTATTGCTAACAAAGCATATATATAGGGTGGACGATTGCCAATAACCCCGAGAAAAAGCTCGGGAATCAGGATAGAAGTTTTTCCGCAACAGGAAGGAAAAAATTTGTTTTCTGTTGATTATCAATAAGATTCATCAATTAAAATACATTTAGAAAACATTGAACAAAATATTTTTATCTACTGAAGACTACAGCTTGTGCAAAACAAATTGATCAACCCATAATCAAAGATAACAAATTAATTAACATACGAGTTGTTACCAAAAAGTATCTTACAAGAAAAAAACGGAATTTCATAAAAATTTAATCAAACTGAACTGCAAATTTTCAGATAAGCAGGGAATGATGTTACCACAGAAACTCAGAGTAGATTAATTTAAAAGTCAAAAATATCTTTAGATGGCCAAAAGTATTTGATTCTGAAATTTTTTTTGATTGGCAGAAATTAAATTATTAAAATGAAAGCAAATAGTATGTTGAGTTTGATAATTATGTGACTGTCGATCAATAATTGAGTTATGATGAGGCGAAGACTTTTGAAAATAAAGAGTGAATATGAAGTGAAACAACTTGAAAGGGGGTATCAATGATGATGAAGAAAAAATGATCTTACAATAAGTTAAAGCCGAGAAGCCTTTCAAGCTTTTGATATTTTTTATAAATTTTCAGAACAAAGAATGAATGATTCGAATGCATTAAAATTAAGCGCTAAACATGACAATATAATTGATAGTTATTGTTAAAAATGAGAAGACAATATAATGTAAATATTATTTAAATAAACTATTTTATTTTTTAAATAAATTCTATCGTTGTTATTTTTGAAACTTTTTATTCCTTTCAGATAATGTATTTTCGGTGTGGTATCAAGATACTAAAGAAAAAATTCCACCTTTCTCGTACACTTTCATGGCTCTTTGCACTCTGATAGATTCAATTTTTAGGACTATAATACTCTTCTGAGGTAAAATTTCCATTTTATAGTTCTTTAAATCATGATCTTTGATTGATTTACACAACCTTCATCCTTCAGTATGACTCATTTTTCAATTATCCCTTAAATAAATGATTTAACTTAATATAAACTCAACCCTCTCAATAAAATTAAACAAAAAATTTAATCTGATCAAGTTTAGTGGTTAAAAATGAAACTAAAGGCAGTTTCGTATATGTCTATATATTTTTTCTGCAGAATATAGGATTTATTCTTATTTCTATCATTTTCAGACGTTTATTTCGGTAAAATATAGTAAAATTCCCCATATTTTCACAACTTTTAAAATTATATCACCAGTTAATGTGAGAGATATCAAAGTTTTAATACAAATAGAAAATATATAATCAATAAAATAATAATTTGTTTATTAATTGTGCAATGATAGGTATTAATCTGAGATATAAATTTGGAAATTTTCTTTTCTCATTGATGTTGACAATGGATTTTATTTTATCAAAATCAGGCGTCCAATTTTCATATCTATTTTCTGTTTATTATTTATATATTTTGATCTCAACCTGAAATTAAAAATAATTGTGAAGCTTGTTTAGAATCAGAAAATTTTTTTATATCAATGAAATTTAATTTTTACAAATTTCTTCTATGTCATAATTCGTTATAAGTTCTTCCTGTTTTTCTTTTGATGAAAATAAGTATAGATAAAAGATCTGAAGATAAATTTCGACAATCAAAATATCCTTAACATCAATCATAGATTCGACGATTATATCAAGATATAGCAAACTTTTGTCAATCTTAAAACCAAATTTATTCCTAATAGTATTAAACATAACGACAGACTTTCTAAATTCATCAGAAGTTTTAATTAATAGTTGATCATTAAGTTTCTTCCTTTCGCTTTCACACATTGTGTTATTTAATAACCCATTTGAGTTATAATAATTTTTTAACACAAAAATTCAAATAATAGGTTTCTCATGGTTAAGCTAACTTATTTGTGATGTTTACTTTTAAAATTTAACAAGTTTGAATATGCAACAGAATAAAAAATTTAACTCTCAAAATAATTTTACAAAATTTAATTTTTGATCTGCCAATGCTAAATCATTTTATTTGAGCGTATATAACTGATGAATGAGAAGTTTCTTTTGTGATATATGATAGTATGCTGACCACAATCATAAACCTTGCTACATTCTGTCATATCTGGAATAAAACCATCAAATTGGTGGCGCATATTATGTGTGTTTAAAATAAAACTTGAAGTTGCTTTCTAAGTTAGAATCATTCAGTGTCATGTTTTGGAGATAATATTTCAGTGTTTTAATATTCTGTCATGATCATTCCTCACAATAAACACAAATTTTTGAAGCAATTTTAAAACTGGCAACAGAGCCAGAGAGAATTTCTTAAAACATTCTATATTGGAATGTTATAAGAAGAAATTCTTGTCATTCCTTATTATTTGAGGGCGTTTACCTTCTTCCTAGCCGAGAAATTATTCAATAAACCCTCAGTTTGTGAACGGCTTTAATGATCTAAGGATAAGAATAATCAACAATAAAAATTTATATTTGCACATGTATTTTAAGATGAACTCAAAAAAAGTATTCAAAAATGACTGTATGGTTAAATATGGTTCTTTGAATTTTTAACTGTGAAAAGTTATATCATCAAAAAGAAAGTTGAATATTTTCATAAAGATTCGTTTTTAGAAGTTTCACGATCATACAAAGGTCTTTATAAAACGATTCATTTTAACTAATTATAATTTGCTAATATGAGCTGTTATCAACCGGTCATAATTGGATGTGGTTTCTTGATGGTTACCAGTTTCAAGGGCAGGAGTAGAAAAACAGTTTGAACCATATCTGGGATTATATAACATAGTAGAATAGTGTCTATAAAAATCTATATCGGTTTATCATTGAAATCGGTGGTCGATAGTTGAAACATAACCATATTAACCAAATTCGTTTTCTTAATTACCACCGCGTTAATTGACTAGGGATTGCTATTAATCTCATTTTGAAAAATTCGGTTTTGATCCTTTGGATATCTTAATTTTGGTTGGTGCAAACAATTTAAGTTTATGCTTAAAGAGCTTATTTTTTCACAAGTACTTCGAATGTTTAATTAAATGGTTGCAACCCTTGTTGGGATCAATGACTGTAACAATTTTACAGAATAAATTTAAAATTAAAGGCCAATTTTTTCGTATTTTCATTAATAGGATACATCGTAATAATATTTTGAATAGTCAATGCCCGATTTAGTGATAATGGAATTATCCATCAATGTGTCAAGATATTAGAATCATATAATCTCGGTTTGATATGTATCAGGGGTTTCAGTTTAGTAATCAAACATACATTTATTTTTCTAAAAAAAAAATAAAACCCCGAGAATTTACATTTTTTGAGTGATGTTAGACTCATTTAATTCAAACTGAAATTTTATATACTCCAATTCAGTATCCCTGACAACCGTTAATGGTGAATAATTGTTTAGACTTGTTTCATCGTGAGCAAGTAGATGCGGAGATTGAAGCTAATGAATCAAATATATAATATGTTTATAGTCTCATGCATCAATTTATGAAATTATTATTGTCTCACATATGAAATAAATGAAAAATGGCGCTAGAATGACAAATTTGTTTCAGGGAATGAAACGCATCATCCAGCTCAGTGATAAAAGAGCTTAAATGACAAAATAAAAATTATATCTTTCAAGTAAGAATTTAATCGTATTATTTTATGTGGTTTGTGACCGATTAAATTATCGTTCTTTCGCAAAAAACATCTTTTATCGAAGTGAATAAATTTTAATACCAAACAAAACAAGAAGGAAAACAGCGAATATTCTAACATTTATTGAGTTCATAATCGCAAAATTGGTGAATTATTTTCATTCAGCCTTCAAATGAAAAATTTTTTTAAATCTCTAATTTTCTCGAAAATTCCATTTATTTTTAGATTCGATTTTATTTATACATCGAACTACTCAACATGGTATGCACATTCACTTTTGTTCACACCTAAATACACATGTGTAATCAAACTCTAGATAACATAATTAAGAGAGACTTTGATGGATATCTGTGAATAAAACTACCTGAAAAAACTCTCCCAGCTTATTGATACTTAATCAGAGACCAGTGTATGAGAGATAACCTGGTCAAAATAGCAAAAAATGGAACGCTACCACCAACAATGCAAAGCCATGTGTTGTAAAAATGGGATGCGACCAAAAGGCCTTTTCTTTCATTGTTCATTATTGTCTCATTTTCTGAGGATTTGTCTCGTGCTTAGATATATTAATCTCGTGCCCTTTTTATCTGAGAATCCGGTCACTCCATTTTTATATATATCGTGATTGATAGCTAAACTGTGAGAAAACTAGAGTATTGTGGATATCTTAAACACCATCGTATAACTACATGTATAGATTTCCTGATGTGTCTCCACATACTCAAAGAACGGCACGTTTCTCACCAATGTTTTTCTCGTATATTTCGTATATCCTTAAGAAGAATAACATCAAAAAATAATATAAACAATTTTTGCACTTTTCATATATTATTTATCATGCGACCCGTTGTAACCCTATCAGCGCCTGAGTATTTCTAATAGAGGAAATTGCTAAATTATCGACTTCATTTTCAAATTCTTAAAAAATTGAGAATTATATATTTTTTGTTGATGATTTTTGAATCTTAAATATTTAAATATATTATATTATTTGAAATTTTGGCGGTTTATTTCTGAAAAAACTTTTTTTTCATTTTGCTATTTTTTATATTTGTTAAATGAATCATGAAGAATTTTATTTTTTAAATGATACGGGACCTTGGTAAAAAAATGCTTAATTTGAGTTTATATGTTCATAATTTAATTTTTTTTTAATTTCTGTTTTTCTAACATAGAAATGAAAACTTGACAATCGAAATCTTACGCACAGGCTGATCAAAAATGACTCACTGATATTATATAATTTAGAACGGTGGAACTTATTAGTCATTAATAGAACACTCCATTCATATAAATCCAAGAGTTCCATAAGTCATTGAAGACACTCGTTTGATAGTGGTTGGATTACTTCACGAAATGAATAAACAAAATTATATTCTTCGGTTTTCCATAAATTTTAATCGACACAGAAGATAAAAATGTGTTTTATTCACATTGGCTCCACTTTGTAATTTTTTATATCATATTTGACAATATGATGGTTAAATACATGTAAGAGTCACAGAATTTTATAGCTACCAAATTCAAGCTGGAATAATCAATCAATCGAACCAATGACGAGGATGTTTGGTTATGCAAGTAACTAGAGTGGGTGATGTATTAAGTGATTAATAGTCACACACTAGCAGACACCTATTCTTTACACTGAGAAGAGTGCCAGCAGGCAGAAGGAAAGAAGTACTGAACGACGTAAACTAGGAAGCAGAGCTTTACCCAAGGGTGTAAGATAGACGAAAACTCAGTTAGGAAGGTACACTTATAAGTTTTACTCGTCCCTGCATAACAAAAAAATAATCCTCGAAAAATAACAAAACGAGTTAGATATACGATCAACATTAACTCTTAAAAAACTGTCAGATTTTCAATCAAAAACGAGCCAGTCTATCGTTTACTTCAAATAAAAAAGGATTTAGCATAACTATCTCAATGAAATTGAAAATATATTGCCTTGTAAATTTTGCAAATTACTCATAATTTAACCTTTACGTGGGGGGATTGACATACTATTTCATAAAATTACAATTAACGAGATAATGCGTTTATGTGAAATTTTTGAAGATTGGGCCCACAATCATTATTATTGGAGAATAAGAACGTAAAAAAAGACTAACTGAACTACACGTATAACGTTTGCGCGATAAGTAATTTCATACATGCGCTTAAAAGTTGAATCCTCCTATGAATACTTATAAATGTCTCCTTCAAAATTCTTGAAGAATTTTCATACAAGTTTAAATATAAATCAATTATTTCGAACTATCGTATAATTTTCTTTAGTTTAAGCGATCTTAGTTTGGTTAGTGTACCGAGAGATAAGCCAAATAAATCTTTATTGTTTAAAAGTTCATAGTTATTGAAATCCATAAATTAATGTATTTTTAAACGACAAGAATCCATGAAAACGAGTAAAGAGAGTTCATTCTTTTATAGGACTGAGGATTTTTCATCCAAACTCTTAAAAACTATTTTTGAAAGATTTTACCAGATCATCAGTCCTCAAGGCGCCTGTGAATATTTTTGATGCTTTGAAAACGTGTGATATTTACATTTTTATTAAAATATAAAAGGAGATGGTACCCAGGCTGAGTATTTCTCATGATTAGAAAAATTAGCACCTATAGCCATCATCCCTCGGATCAAATCGTAAAAAAATAAGGGTAGTGCAGAACATGGATTATCAAATAATTACAAAAATTGGCAAATATTTTTTGCATCTCATAAAATTAGATTTAACTCAGAAACAAAAAATTTCGGGTGCATATTGACTCAGTATTGTTCATCAGCCAATGATGATATTTAACACCTGGCTATGCTTTGAAACTTAGATATGATTGAGTAAATTTGCCTGACAGTCTTCTTTTATTGATAGGAAAATTTCTAAGACCCTTTGTAGTCTCGATTTGTTGAAAAGACCAAACTTAAAAACTGAGGAAATTTATCTTCTACAAACTTTACAACATTTAGACGAGACATTCTATGCGCATGAATTCGCAGTTGAAACTTTCGATTGTAAATCACGCTTTAAAATACACTTTGTTTCTTTAAAATAGAAGAACTAATGTCATTCGATAATTTAATTCAAAATAAGCGAGTATTTTAAAGCAGTATAAACACTCCGCAGATACCTATAATTTGGCGTATCGAATTTTTGATGTTAAAAACCTGTAGGATAGGAGTAGCCAAATTTGACTGGGGTAAAGAATAAAATATAAGAATGATCATGCAAGTCATGGATTTTCTTACGATTCGTATATGTCTAAAAAAATTTCAGCCATAAAATTGTTACTTTTTGGATTTAAATTAAAAATAGAAACAATTACTAAGACTTAAAAATTTAGACGTTTAAAAATCACATTCCTAAATCATGAAGATCGAACTGATCATATAAGTAGAAATGATAAACCAGCCACTGAATGTGCAAACCGTGTCTTAATCAAATCAATATTTTTTTGCCATTCCAAATACACTATCCTCATGGTAAACATAAACCTTTATCGGTCTAAAATTAGCAAACTTTATGTTGCACTGTTGGGTACAGATATCAACTTTTTAAAAGGAATTTAAGCAGTAAACTTTACCTAGAATCTGAAAAGAAACCAGTTTCAAAATAAAAAAATAAAGCATCGGTATCTTAAATTTTTTCAGATGTTTTGATCTTATATGGAAAACAGATTTTCCCGTTTCTATCTGTTCTATTTTCAAAAGAAGCGTAAACAGTTATACGGAAAGAACGAGAAGATGTAGTAACAGTAGAAAGAGTGTTATGCACATGTGCGAACCATAGACTTATGTGTACTTTCACGATTAAATTCCTGACCAGTTTAGGTATGTTCGTTTTATTAAGATTTTAGCTCTCCATGAATTTTGAAGAACACGCTTATGATTTAAGATTAAACGATAAAATTTAAAACTATTCTACAAACATAAAAGGGTTATCAAGAATTAAAGTTCGGCCAGATTTAATCGTATCTGAACAATTACAAACAACAATAAGATGATATCATCGACCATTCCAACTAAGCCAAACCATGCTTCGGGGAAGAGATCAAGAGGCGAAAATATGTACAATAACGTCATGGAAAAAAGGAATATTATGCGCAGATTTCTGAGGTATAATAACCCATTGTAAGTGAAAAGTTGTCGGAATACGTATCTAACATATTGAGGAATTTGAAGAACATAATAATAACGCTAAACTTATGGCGAATATTAACTGGCCTTGGTTCGTTTGCAAAATGGTAATTGAAGTTTGAAATTAACCTGGGGATAGTTCGTTCTCCATTTTCAAGCTGGGCATCCAGCGGCCACCGTGGCGATATTCTTGTGACCTATTGTCCCAGTATTTAATACTTTTTGTCTACATACTGGACAATCGGGAGGTTCGATGGTGGTGCCCAGAAAGTCGACAAGGTTGAAAAAGCACTGTCCTGAGATGAGTTACATAAGTACCGCAGAAGCCATGTCTGCAGCTCGTTTCGATACTGGCGAATGACATGAGATCCTGGCATATCGGGCACAAGTCATCACTGACATTTCTACGCCTAGAACTATTGAAATCCCCAACACCGCTGTCAGTTTTGGTATTCCCCAAAACGTATATAATGATGACAACCGAAAATGCAACGATTGGTATGACGGTTGCCGATAATATTTGGTTGTCGATTCCTTGAATAGCTTGCATAGATTGAATATAACTAATCAAATTTCCCATATTATACTCATATATTCATGATTAAAAAATCCAGACACCTCACAAATGAAATGTTTTCGTTAACGGATAAAACCGTTTTTTATTATCTTGAAAATCCTTATGGATGCTTCAGAAATCGTTAAAATGTATTGATACCCTATCTCGGGTGCTTTAAAAAATTATTACTTTTTTTGAACGGGGTATTTCTAAAAATTTATTGAAATCATTACTTTGCACAAGCTTATATTTATATATCATTTATTTTGAATACAAACAAATTCTTAACATGGGAAAATATTTTTTGTTTATTGAGTCATATCTTTTAGCCCAGCCATGGCCGTGGCTTGTTTTTAATTTCTAAATTATTTTCCAAACTAGTTTCTAACAAGTATTCTAAAAAGCTGTTTGTACAAGCATTAAATGGCTTTTGTTAAACAAACTCCTTTCATGAATAAAATTAAAAATTAATCTTTCGCATGTGTTGCAAATAAAATTAAGAGTTTTCTGTTATCTAACTACTTAAAAGTAATTTTCACGATAGGCTTAATCAAATGTTGTTCTTAAAAATAAGCAATTTTTCATCACCCGAACGTTACAAATATTTAAAATTTAGAAAACTATAGCTTTTATTGATGTTCCAATATTCCGTTTCGTGCAATAAAAAAATAAAGCAGGCGCCAGAGCTTGCGCATTATTTTGTTAAATCATGCAGACTCCTGTATAGTTCATTGAATTTTTTCATCGCCCCAAAAAGGTAGAAATTTAAAAATTATAATCAATACAAAAATTAACTATAATTTTTTTAAAATAAATTATTCCTAATCTACTAATGGGGAATTTGATGCGTATAAAATTTTTCTATAATATTAATATTTTTGATAAAATAACTATCACCTTAAAATACGTATTGAAGAATTGTAAACTGTTAATCTTTAAATACACAAATCATGAGTAAAGGATTTACTAACGTCACATGGATATGCGCACAAATAATCCTTTGTTGAACACAGTTTTAAAAAATAATAGGATACAAGATTAATGAACAAACCAAACAAAAATATCGATAATTGATTCCTATTATGCGTAAATGTGGTTAATAATACAAGTCGTAAATCTGTAAGATTAAAACATGTAAATTATTCTTGCATCAATAAACTGATTGCAAGTCAGCAAGTTTAACCTGAGTTGATGCATTCTTTTCTATACTCTACTTATCTTTGATTCGAATTCTTGTCCAATGGCATTTATTTGAGAACAAAATCCTCAGAAATTATCAGATTTTGAAAATGCAAATAAATCAAGTTGAATGGTGTCGTTTTTTGAGATACCAATGTATCTATTCTTCTTATACACCCTTACCAGATATAATATTTGTTTAAAGAAACAATGCAAGTCGAAGAAACTGATTTTTAACTGTTATTATAATAGACCATTTTCTTGAGAAGTATCTGTAATAACCGCCAGTAAACACCGAAATTGCATATTTTGATATGATGGAAGCATACCAAATCATGTTTGAGTATCTCGGAGGATAATACTGCAAGAACAAAACGTATAGAGGGGAAATATATTACATTTGCTCTGAATATGACAGCGAGAACAATTCAGCGAAGTTAACCATACAACATAAAGGGATAGCATATATGTTGGAGAGTTAAAAAGAAATCAAACAAAGTTGTTACAAACGAAATAACCCCAGGTTTATTTGTTGGCTTATATATTACTTCAAATTCGGTAGTCACAATACTATCCACATCAAATATATCAGGAGTTGCTTTCAAAGTTTAAAACAACGTATCGAAAGTTTCATAATGTAACTTTTAAAATGGAGTATACGCTAAAGCCTGAGAGAGAAGGGCCACAGCGTGAAATAATTCCATTCTATCCGCAACTCGTCTACCGCTAAATTTTTCGAAATGACAGCATTTTTTCAGACGATACTGGTATGGTAAAATTCATTATGATTATCATGAATTTACGATATGGTCTACAAACGAATGTCTCTCTTTATTGCATTAGAATGGTCCGATATTTATTGATTGAAACTTTCGTTCCGTCCCATCGTAATGGCCTTCGACGTAGGTTCAGAATCATATATCGGTGTGTATTCATTCTTGATGATTGGTAAATATAAATACCTTTGTTGCAACTTTTAACATAAAATAGTTGTATTATTAAAGTATTCTTGAGCGCCAAATATGATTACCTCGGATTTCGAATTTAGGTTTATACCTGCAATCAGGCGCGAATTTTCGGAGTCATCTGCACAGTTGTTACTTTCATCTTAATCGAGCCGTTTGTTGTAAAATGCATAAATATCAATTAAACGAAGATAATTGTGTGATCATTTTATCAAATATGGAGCTTTTTACAGTTTCGTCGATTTCACATGTACCCCAGTCAATATTATTCCTTCAATCAAACCTTACTGTCGATATACACTTAAATGTTAATTGGTCGGACTGAAAGTTAACTTTGATGTCGCGTTATAATCAAATCCGTGGAACCGCTAAATCAAAGGACATTTAAACATACAAGAAGAACAAGTAACGCATGGGAAAGAGATAATAGGTGCCTGGGAGACTTTTTCATTTATGATCGTCAAAACATGTGCATTCATTTCCGTTATCAGATCTGAAATTTTTCTTACCGAATCAGAGATTCGTCAAAATTCCACCGGAATTCGATATAGGGAAGTTACTAACGCTTCCAGATATAACACAATGGAATTTGACACGTTGAACTCGAAACAACTGAATAGATATTAATTTTTCCTCCTTCTTCATTGAAAAATACTTTGACGGCATTTTTCGAAATTTATTTTTATCTCCCCTCAAAAATCGTATTCATAGAGACCATTAAGTTAAAAAATGACGAACGAGATTTTATGAATATAAGGGTAAAGTGAACCATCATGGCTAAAGGGATTCTGAGAAAAATTCAAGTCAGAAATTATATCATTTCTTAGAATGAGCCAACTTTAATACTCTCAGAACACAGATACAGGCGAAGTGGTTAGCAACGAGAAGAACATTTTTATTCCATCCTTAAAACGTCTAAACTTACACATAAAACATTTATGGAATATGATCAGTATTGGAATACCTCAGATAAAATGATTCACGACGATAATATAGCATATTTAAATTTATAGATAAACTCATCTATTGATGGAAACTGATTTTTAAAAATAAAATAAACACAATTAATATCAATGCCCATTTGAAATATTTACAGACAACCATCCTCAACTTTATTATGTGAAAATCACCATATTTGCAAATACGCAAACGCACTTGTTAAAAAAAATAATTGTAAAACAAGAATGTGTTGAAAGTTCATATGGTGGAAAAACCTTTTAATTTTCTTAGCCGAATTATAAAACTAATGAAAATAATTGAAAGTTAACCTATTATATTCAGATATTAAACAATTAAAAATAGAACCTAAATGCGTAAAATATTTGATTTAAAAGAGGCAGGGATAGTAGTTTAATAAATTTACATTTTTACAAATCAGCCGATAAGAGAAGACGCTGCTTCAAATATATTTTGTAAACTGTAAATGCTTTTTGGAAAAACCCGATATTTAAATTCTTTAAACTATCATACCTCGATTGCATACCATCCAAATTTTTTATATTTTGAATAATTACAAATAAATTCGTCCGACCATTAAATTAAACCTGAATAATCGTAAATATGATAAAAATGAAATGACTGCGACTGTTTGTTTTAAATTTGTATTTATCAATTTTAGATTTGTACATACATCAATCCAAAACCGATCAAACTCCATAATCTTTTCAACATTTGAATTTATAAAGATAGATTTTATTATTTTTCACAAATTTTTTTCACTCACTCACTCACAATGAGAGTACGTGTAAGCCGTATTGCTTGCGTGGCTGTTAAAAACGCAACATTTTAAAATTCCTCATTTGATATGATCAATGCTAAGATTTTTTTACATTTATATAACTTAACCATTTAGAGTATATTTTTTACCAACTATAAGTTTGTAAAAAATTGTGGTGCGCTAGCATGATTAATCGTTGTTATCTTTTCTTAAGTTTGAGAAATTAAATAATAATTTATAACGTGAGAAAACACGATTTATCATGCGAAAACTTATCAGATATCGTTAATGATCGTTATATTTCACGTCTTCGCTTTAAAAAATCTGAAATTTTCTTATATTTTAGAGGGTTTTAACACCAAATCGCTCTTTATAGGTTCTAGTTACGCTTTAATTTTGTCAATTTTGCATTGAATCTTTTAGCTTTGAAAGATTTTTATCATCAATCAAGGGGATTTCATCAAGTATTAGATTATGAGTTAAAGTGTTTTTGTGGCCGATGAAATTATTATTTGATATTACATTAAGAAAGTTATATGTTCTGGTTTTTGAGAATTTTATCACTTTGTGATTAATATTATATATGATCAAAATTTTAAAACAGACATGTTTAAAACGTTCTAAAAATAGATGAGGGTCAAAAGTAGAAATTTACGCTCTTTTTCGTGTCAATCCATGGTATGGATACTTTTCATATTCTTTAAATTTTATATCAAAAAAGTAAATTTATTGAAAAATAACGATTTTTGGCGAATTTATTCACAAGTCTAACGACGTGTGAGAATAAGCAAACTTAATCGTGTCGTTTGTGCTTTGCCTTGAAGTCGAATGTAAAATAAAAATGTGTATCTCATGCACCGTAGGCCATTGCAAGCGCGATGATGAGTTTAAATATCAAATATCTAAAAATAGAATGATTTATTGCCCCTATTTTACTATAACTGTGGTTGAAAGCACAAATATGTCAGAAGTAAGTCGTATTTTTATTCATAAAATAATCGAAAATGAAGACCATAACTGTTCCAGACTAACTTTTACTACTCCGACCAGCACGCGGTTACACAAATATGATGCTAATTACAAGGAAAAGTAAGTACACTTGCCAGCCTGCAGATTTGATGCTTGCGTGGCTCGTGTAACTGATGACCCAATAAATATAATAGCAGAATTATAAGGCTAATGGGACTCGAACAAGAGTTGAAGCCAATTTTCGAGCGTTTTATTTTTTTATTAATTTTGACCTTTTGTGAAGTGTTTGAAAGCAATTAAGTGACATAGTGGAGAATGTGACCATAATTAAAAACTTAATTATCAGATATAAATCTTTCAACAAGAAAATAAATAATTTAAAGAATTATAAGGAGGTAAGATGTGACGATTTACTAAGATAAAGCAATAATTGATTGTCAGTTCAAGTTTCCTATCGTAACTTGTCTGGTTGATTCGTATAGTTTGTTTTTGTTAATATCTTACACTGTAGTTCTGAAGTGGCTCAAAATGATTTATAGTTCTAAATCATAAAAACCTTTTGATGAATTATTTAGAATTTAGCAAAATGAAAAAATATTTGTTGAAAAAATATTCAATTTAAACTCACTTTTCAGGATTGTTAATGAGAGCATTTTAAATATTTAAACACCGAATTTTCGACATTATCTTACTCCTACCAAAGTATTTAAACTTATTTGAATTTATTTGTAATTAGAAGATCAAAATTTGGGCAACTTTTTTCATGATGTCGAATAATTAAAAATTAAATAAGATTTTATCTCTTAAATATATAATAATACAGAATTACGTGTTTTAATTGTTTTAGATAAATTCAAGGAAGGAAAGAAAACATTTAAGTGAACTTTCGATCATATTTAACCAAATATATCTCAAATGAAGATTTAGGACCAAGGCTTAAAAATTAAAAGACATAAATTCAAATTTTACTCTGCAGTACATCGAAAATTGATATTGATTTTGAGCATTCAAAAAATATTATTAATTAATAGGTAACCTTCAGGCTGAAGACTTTATAATTTACTTTGCGTTGTTTTCAATAAAAAATTTTAATATCTTGAAGAAATGAAATTATATATATATTGATAGAAAATTTGACTTTATACTATTTATGTTTATGTACATCCACGTTTAGCGGTATTTCACGTGAATTAAATCCCTTTTTTTCAAAATATCTAGATTTCATCAATAACTCTCCTAAAAATCTAATTCTACTTACAGTGGTGAATATTGCACAATACGAAGGTGATTGTTAAGCAGAAAATAGTACCAAAACTCCATCGTTAATATATTTTTTGTAACCGAGATTTTTGAAAACAGATATTATTACAATTAGCTGGACGGCACTTCTCACCGGCGGCCTCTCAAACAGAAACTGTAACCTGATTTTCAACAGAAGTTGAACAGCATTATTTGATATCTTTCGCAAAAATGATCTTTAACCATATTCTACTGCTTGCATATACGATGTCACAATTTTAATAATTCGTGGAAATATCTTATTTATGGATATTCATTTGATTTTTAAGACGGTCCTTAATGATGAGAAAACTTAAATCGACTTCCTCTGCATTGAAAATCTAACAACACCACCAACCCGTGACTGGCATTCATGCAAACAGCTAAAAACATTAAATTTGGACTAATTTAACTTAGATTATTTTAACCGATCTTACTATGAATCCGGATGAGACACTTCAAAAAAATGTAACTCTTATGGAATGATTTTGCATTATAATCTCAACGAATGGTACTTAAATTTGGTATTTATATTTAAAGGATTGAGGATGCCAACTTCTTTCCCAGCGAACCAACGCCACAGAGGCAAGACTGAACTAATATGAAGAGGACAAGGTGTGAGTTTAGATGAGCCAAAGTCTCACACTACCCGACCACTGGTGTTTACACAACGAAAGGGTGCCGAAGGGTCATTGATCGCTGAATGGAGCTTCACGAAATAAAGTAGCTGAACATAAACTTTCTTCGATAAAAGCACTGATATGTTTTTCTCACCCTTCACAAAAAAGCTTGTCAAATTCTGAAACTAAATGCTCGCGCACGCTCAATTATTATCAAAAGCACTACTCTTTGAGAATATCCTTTAAGTTACAGACGAAACCGGAGTGGTATTTACATCAAACGCTAGATAACTGATTTTGATGCTTTTGAAAATGCTAAAAATAATTTAATTATCAGTGAAAATTGAATTGATTTTGCGCCAAAATTTTAAAAAGTTAAAGATATATTCTTCATAGATATTTAGCTATTTTTTATTTTAAATTTTTGTTTGTAAGTTACGGCTAACGTTTAAGTTTTTGATAACTTCAAACAAATCCGATCTCTACCATAAGCGCGGTATGTTTTTTTGAAGATAGTTTTTGACCTCGATAATTGTCAAATTTCGTTTAATACGAATCTAGAAAGGCTTCTCGATGTTTGAATACTCCTTTGTTACGATACTTGTCGTTTATAATTGTAACGTATTCTTTAAATCAACTAAGATTTTTGAAGTTGTGTGACCAAAACTCAGAGCCTTTTTTCGAAACTAATGATCACAGTAAAAAAATTAACTTGGATTCAGAGTTTTATCGCTTTCCTCTTATATTTTGATAACCACAAAAATTAAATATTTGAAAAATCTCTTCTTCGATTCGATATCCACGACCCACGGTACAACAGAGAAGACTAAATTCGACTTCAATTGCTGATAAAGTGTAGAGTAAATTAGAAAATTAAGCAAGAAAAGATTCTAACTTAAAATTTTTTGCTGTATTACAAAAACAATCCATTTTGTAATTGCGTACTGAGCGCTTCTTAGTGAAAATTTGTATCGATCATGGCTGTTATCAGTTCTTTACCTTAAAGAAGTAGATTGACATAAGTTGGTTTTTTCTCACATTTTGTTCAACTTTGTAGAGGATGGATCTTTTTGTCACTTCGCCACCTTTCGATATTTTACAAATAGTGGCCTTAACATATACCTGATTCCTCGATAATTACCGAATAGAATGTCTTACGAAGCTTAAATTAATTAAAACTCTTTTGCAGCTTTAACTGACGTTAATATTAAAAAAGTGAATTATGCAATTATTAAAAACTACTTTTTAAAATTCCCGCCTTCCCGATGTGAATGCATGTTGGTGTAAAAATCAAGTAAAAAATAAATATATTTTTATAATATCGTGTGAATAATTTGATCCGTATTAGAGTTTACTGCACTATTTTGCCACGATATCTTGCGAAATACTTAAAATTCCTGACTTACATTCAAATCGATTTATTCATGGTGTAATAATTTTTTGTGAAATCGCAAGATCCTTTCTAAAGTTTGAATTTGATAAATTACAATTAAGATAGGCACATATTAAGAAAGAGGACTAGACACATGAAGAGTTGTTGACCACTCGTTTTATTTCCCCGTTAGTACCAAAAATAGTTATATTCGCATTTAATTTGAGAAAATACTTTTTAACCTAAAAATGAGATCATGGAGGATTTATTGAGCTGCATGAAATGAATATAGTAAAATCTATGATAATTTTTATTTTAACATGGAAATGAAAGTGTCTCAAAGAATGGTTTCGTTAATATCGCACTCATTCGGTACAATTCGCGTTATAAGAGTTCGTGAACTTCTTGTCAGTTCCTCTTCTTATATTTTTCATATGATCCCTACACTCTTAGATCTATATTATATCATCAAGCTTATAATATGAGCTGAATTATAATTATGCTGACACGTTTTATTTTTTAAAATCATCTGTTCATATATTTCTTTCACGCGTAAATAATACTTGACGTTTCTGAAATTGGGTCTCTCTTTCACCGATAATAAGCACGAAAGTAATTGTCTAACTCGCAGAATTACTGACTTTAAAATGGTTCAGAATTTCGCTGCAAATTCTCCCGAAAATCTACTATTTAGATTGAATTCACTATTATTACGCATTCAAGTAATAAAGAAAGCTCGATTGATCAGAAAAAATATTTGATTTTTACAAATCAAGTAGTTTATAAGTTCTTTACTCACGTGCTTTAACGTTTTTTTTTCAATCAGTAACAGTTTGCAAAAACTTCCAAATATTATGCAACTAATTCTTAATTGGTTTTTTAACGATACATTCAATTAATATAATTCCATTTCCAAACGTATTATGGAAATCTTAAACCCTATATTTAAGGAAATTTTTTTACTCAAAAATCTAGTTTACTACATAAAAGTTTCAGACTATACTCATTAAGAACAATATAAACTGGCGCTCTTTTGCACGTACTTAAAACGAAATAATGTTTCTTGCAGCAAAGAAACAAACTTTTGTTAATCTTACATCCGAATTGTATCTTTTAAATTCCTGGAAAGTTATCCGTTTTAATTTTGATGATTAAAAAGTTGTGAAACAAAAAATATATCGATGAAATCCAGAAACGTGTAAAGTTAAATGTGAAACACGCATGTGTTGAGTTTGAAGCATACATTCTCAACTCTAACGAATGAAAACTGTTGGTTTTGTGCTTTAAGTCCTCATAATTTACTTTATAATGATAAATTAGTTTGGCGGTTTATAGGAAAAGGTCTGCTTAGTTAATTGAGGAAATGGTGAAAATTTTTGGGAATTAAATCCCCTTGAAGAAGTGCTACATTTCGATAAATGCAAAATGAGGTTTAAATATGAAAACATTCTCTCAAAAAATTCGCTATTTCAGTTTCAATTATGATTAGCTATCATGTGCAAAGTATATTTATTGCTTGCTTTACCCGTAATAAAATAAAACTTTGAATTAATTGCGAGAAGGATCGAAGGCTTTAAATTTCAATGATTCGCCACTTGAGCTTGTGATAAATTTCACCATTTTACATTGAACAACAATTTCCAAGGAAATAACATCGCCGAGATACAAGTCGTATTTTTTCGATCAAATAATGTGATTATGTTATCATGGTGCAGAATATGTCAAGATTATTTTCTCGATTTTAAGTAATTTGCAGAATTCATGCAAAATCATCACAAGGAGATATAGTTTTACATTATCTATTATTGAGTACATCTAATATTCGTTGAATTCCAGTTGATTTCGGTACAATTCGAAAGTCTCGCTTTTCCTTCATATTTTAATTATAGTTAAGTATTCGATCAATTATCAATCGCAATATTTTTTTTCAGTTTCATCGGTAAAAGCTTACTTAATATAATGCTTGTCGAATATCAAGTTTAGGAGTTTCAACTTATAGTTAAGTAACTTTAATCTTCTGATTTTTAAAAATTTTGCTTTTACACAATATGATCAATTATTTTATGTCATTTCAAAGAGTTCACACGAGTATTGTCTTGGATATCCGACCTAAATTTTGATCTAAAAGCGAGTCTGGAATTCTATTTTTCAAATGCTTGAAAAAAGAATAATATGTCAATGTTATCCATATTATGGTGAGAAAATTAACTGTTGATATTATGTCATGCGCAATAATTTTGAAAAATGTGTAGTAAATCAGATTATTTTTATACTGTACATCCATATTGTTTCATAAATTCCTACCCACGTCTGCTTGTTATACTCTTAGATCTAAAACCTGACAATAACAAGTGGATGTGTCGACATAAAAGAGAGGACAGAATGCGACTTAATTGTGTTACACTCAAACACTTCCTTGGCTAGAATCTGGACTTTAGTCGATACTTTCAAAGGGCAGAATTCTTAAGCCAGAATTAGTTGATGCGATAGCCAAACGTCGAATGTTTTTTCACGTGCAATTTCCACAAAATATCCAGGGTGGTTTCACTCGTACAGTACATATACATTAAAATAAAGCAAATACTGTGAGAGATATTAAAAATAAATGTGGATGCCATCGAGAAACTTCGGATAATCTCGTTCACTTTGATATCTATGCGTACCTATTTCCATGGGTATTTCTTCATGAAAATTCAATTTTATTAATCAATCATGGTATTAGTCTTAAAACCATTGACCTTATATTTTCTTGCACTATCAAACGTAAAAAGTAATGTTTTACATTCTATATTAGCAGTTTTTTATGCTTACAAAATTATCAAAATATTTTCAAGCGTAATTTATTTTTCTTAGAATGTTGATTTTAGATTTCACTTTGCTTTTCTCATCAACTTTTAAAGGAAAAAAATCAAGTTATCTTTACCTTCCTTAAGTTATAAAAACAACATTTCTTTTAATCGCAAAATTATTTTTATTTTTTCTGGAGTTATGCTTGAGCTAATGGCGTGAAGATTGAGATGTAAATATAACCGTGGTCAATGGTTACATTTGAATGTTTTTCTCGCGCATTGCAATATAAATAACCTCAAACATTAAGGTAGCTCCATAGTCACAACCTTCACTCTTCAAAATGTGCATAGCTCAAAGTTCAAGTAAATATGAATTTCTTTCTTCCTATATCTGAAATCTAATGAGTTAAATTTTTCTGAATATGATAATGAGAGGTATCACACAAAATTTAATCGTATCTATAGGTTAAAATATGTAAAAAATGGATTTTAAAACTTTCAAGCTTTTTCTCAACGTAAATGCTTGTAAAATCTTTTTGAATACATCAACGAAGATTTACGAAAAACTAATTCTAACATGAATAAATAAATTAAAGGAAAATTGATTATCACCGATTCGATTCAATCGATTGTTCTCAAAGTTGGATAAATTAGTGAATGTTGGATTATTTTAAATTCAGAATAGAATCAACAAAAGTTGATTCAGAAAATTATAAACATACATAAACCTAAAAATGCTTCAAATTTTTATGTTATACATTTTGCTAAAATACAAAATATGATTTTTCGTCAGATTATTTTATTAGCTCCACCAGCAGACGTGTCACACTACCTTGCATTAGTTCATGATTCGTCCTCAGCCTACAGGCTTTTTCAACAAAAAAGTTGAACTAAAAATTTTAAACGTTCGAGAAAAGTCAAGTATCTTTGGAAAATAGGAAAAAATATGAATCACACGAAATTTGTTTTGGGTTATCGTTTGAAATGAATTCAGACATGTTCAACCATTATTTCCTGAGGTTTAAACATCTAAAAATAATGAAGCAATAGTTAAATCCATCTTACCAAAAATTAAAATTTTAACACCGTGTGCTGAATTTAAACAAATAATTCAGATTTAAAATTATTTGGTATTTTTAATGATTTTGAATATTTTCATGTTGCGAAAATTTGAGCTTCCTATTTTATGAAGTAAAATCTGAGGTAAAATGCAACACGTTCATATGCTCACTGAGAACTATTTTAGTATAATTTTCATTTCTAAAATTCGTATAGATATAATTTCGAGAATGGATACTTGATTGGTGGTCAATCAGATAAAATAGAGGCGGATTTTTGGTAAGAGTCTGTTCAATGCGCATGTTTTTTTATGAACTTGAATTATTTACTCATCTTATTAAAATTTTAATAAAATCACAAAAAGTAAAAATATACTTTTCAAAACAAGTATAACTTTATGCCACTTTTTCTTGATCATGATCTAAAGCAACATTTCTTTCAATGATAAATTATTTGTCTAGACCAAACATTTTTTATATCGAATAAATTTAGGGTTTTTCGGATATTGAATTGATATTTTGGATGCTTAAATTTATTCTGAAATACTGCGCAGGAAACCACGTGTTACGATAATTTAGCTTTCCCCTAGTTCTAAAATTTCATATATTGATTTATTATTCATCAGTTTTGTACTCATACCCGTCGTTGAAATGTCTTTTTTGAAAAATTATGAAATATTTCGTAAATTTTCGACAAGACGATAGTGTAAGATTATTTGCACTTATATGATGGTCTAGGTAAATAATTTAACATATCTTTAGATCCGGAGTTATTTTAGAAATTTTGATTATAGCCTGAATCAAAAGGTCATAGGTTTAGTAAACTCTGTTGAAAAATTCGATTATGGCCAATTTTAGAACGTTAAAAAGCGAGTTTTTTAATTATTTTCAAAATACCGCATCATTTATTTAAATAATACCCTTGGAGTAGGAATTTAAAGAAACCATACCCTACTATGGCTGTAAGTATTTTTTGAATCCGAAAAATTATCCGGGAATTTTCTGTTCTGTGAAATCATCAAGAAATAAGAGCATTTAGTAAAGTCACATCAGATTACGACTTCATTCGGGGAATGTCTTTGTAAAAGGTATAAATCGTGATACTCTGTATTTAGTCGTTATTTAATGGTGAAATGAAGTTTCTGGTCTTGTTATATGATATTCATGCTTCTGTAGAAAGTTGAAACCCGATTTTAGATTACAGTCGGAGGCGCGACGTTGAGGAATCGACGATTTAGGTAACTCCTTAATTTAGGAATCAAGCTGATTAAAATGCGGCTATTCGTTCATTTTTAAGCATTGAGTGTATCAATTTATGAAATGAATCATATGAGTAATCTTGAAAGTGCTACGAAATTTATTTTTATGAAAAATGTTAAATCTGATAGTTACACAAAAAGGAATTTCCTCTGGCTGTTAAACATTGGGTATTTGGTCTAAAATAGAAATGGTCTTGAATTGAGTTTTTACCGTTTTTTTAAATTTATTTTTTTCCTAAAAATACAAAAGTCAATAAACTATTATAAATTGATAAATTGGATGTTTACCGACTTTTCATCGATTCTGTTAGTCCGAGAACGTTACAAATGTTCGAGAATATTTATGTTTAAAGCGGGCTTTAAAATGTATCATATGATTATATTTCTGTTTTGACTGGTTTTATTTATTTTCTGTAGTACTTTCAAAATTAGCACTTTTCTTTTTAAATTATCGGTTGACATATTCAAATCGTCAAACACTAAAATATAGCAAGTATCAAGAGTTAAAATAGTAAAATCACAAGCTTCTATCATCTGTTTGAAAGATAATTTAAGAAGCAACGATGTAAGAGGATTTTTTTTGTGCTATATATGACATTTATATTTTTAAATAGTATGAAACCTGATAGTCTCCTCAAAGTAGTTGAAATAAGAAAATTAAAAAAAGTTAATTATTTATTAAATATGGTTAACATAAGGCCAAGCTAAAGTTCATATTTATTTCTTTCATCTTTGCAAACCTATAAGTTTTAAGCATGCGTATTTGCTTAATTTTCATTGTATATAATTCAAGAATAATATAAAAAACCTTATATGACATGCGTAAAGAGCAGTATAAATGTAAACGCCCGCCCCAATTGTCAAATCAAACCTTGTAAAGAGAACATTTCAAAATCTCCATTTTCTGTTGATCAAGAGTCGGATCAGAAAGAAGTGAGTTTAATTTTATTTATCTAGTTTTTTACTCGATGGATATTTGTAAAACTTGAATTAAATATTCATAAACCGTAAATATTTTTTCTTCTATTTTGAGGGTATCTTTGTTTTTTAACGTGTTAAAGTTGTGACGATCCTGTGTTGAACGTTTGACAGTCGCACATCAGTCATCAGTCACTCATTGTAAAAAGAAAGTAAAAATTTTAAAATACCAAACTGAAAATTTAAAATCGAAAATAAGGATATGGAGAATCTTTATTTCACAAATTAATGAATCTTGATAAGTAGTCTTATGTTTTCAAGCCATTTATATGATTTTGACTGAAGCAAGTAATTTAGATTTTATAAACAAATGTATAGTTTCTGGTAAATTCTAAGTGCATATGCAACTTTCAAAGCTTAATTATACCCAAGAAAAACATTAAAGTTTTATGTTTTTATGCCGAAGCCTAATGAATAGTTTTGAACTTGTTTTGATAAAAAATTCCCCAACTTGTTTTAAGTTTAGTTTATAACACACGCCGAAAATAAATATTCTATCAATTAATTCGCACGATTCTGATTATTATCGTGTCCTTATTGCTATACATCTATTTTTATCGCAGTAATTGAGGCTACGATCAGGCCACAGCAAATGGAAACGACGAGGCCGAGCCAGACCTGGTATGGGATGGTATGGTTCTGATTTCCGACCTTAGTTTTTGTACGCAGCAAGGGAAACGATAACTAGAACACCTAATATTTTTCGTGAGTTAGGATTTACGTCGATGTTGAAAAAATTATATAGTGAGACAATTTCATGACTTAATTGAGGACAAAATTCATACTTACATAAATCATTAACACAGTCAAATACACTCTATTTTTTTGGAAATAAGACCAACTCGAATAGCTTTCGACTATGAATTAAATATATAGAGTTTTCTACGAGTTAGAAGTTCCTGATGCCAGATTCATCAAAAAATTGAGATCGAATTAAATTGTTTTTTCATAATCTCTCACTGCAAAATTTCAAGAATATTTGAGACTATTCGATATCAGCTAATATTGAAATTAATTATGTAAAATTTTCATAGTTGATTGCATTGGCCACAATTAAACCAAGATGCAAGAGTTGTGGGCAGGGTCACAACAACTCTTAAGATGACAATAAAAATTAACTTAAATCTCAGCTTATATCCGTGCATACAGTAAAGAACTGGATTGATGAGAAAATTCACAACTTCGGCGTTTCGCGCAACCGCGTTAGACAATAGGTTAGATCTTAATAAATTGCCCGCTCTCCGATACGGCAATCTGTTTTACGGGTGAAAGGTAAGTAAGCTATTGAAGTCTCTGTGTTAATATAAAATATTACTATCTTCATAGACTTCCTGCTTTATCAATTTTAACAGTGAAAAAGTTTCACTTTGTGTCACCCATAGTTATTGTGACAGTGGAAAATGTAAAATTCTACAAAAATTAACACCTACCGCAATTTAATATGTTTTTCGAAAAAGCCAATAAAACTCAGTGTTTTACCAAATAATTTTTGATGACTTTATATTGTGGTCATGGGTATAAGGCAAACTGTTAGGTCCCCTTTTGTAGCTATTTTAACTTTTTTAATAGAGCGAAGACCTGATACTTGAAGATATAAAATGGTTTATATTTGGAGCACAACACACAACTGAATTTATCTTAAAATTCTGCACCGATAAAAGGTTGTCAATATATTCTTCTAAAAGGTTGAAAAAGACAAAAGTATAAAAAGAATTTTTTACACAATCTCAATTTAATAAAATTATTTTATGAAACAAATTTGCGAACAATTGGCTGTTTCATTCCGTTAAGTGATCGATAAAATTCGAGAAACATTCCAATATTTTTAAATTTTATATGACGATGAAAACTTCTCAACAAACTACGAGAGTACCTTTGGTGTTTCATAACTCAAGCTTTGAACAATTCTTTAAATTCATGACAACCAAAATTCTGAAAACTGGGTATATATAAAGAATACTCATAAAAATTATTTAAATTGAAAATTTTCCAACTATTCAGAATGTTTGAAGGAGAAATACGAAAAATTTATATTGGTAGACTTTATAAACTGGGGGAACCTCAAGAATGTCAAAAAACCAGCATTTACTTCCACGAAATTTTATTAAATGGTTTTTAAAACCTAAGGAACAAATTCAGATTTTAGGCACCTTATAAGCCTAATTAGACAATACCGCTTTTACTATTGGTAAAAAATCGAAAAATTGAGTTTTTGGAGCGATTACAATAATCATAATCAGTCGTTAGGACATAATTAAGTTATATTTTCCTCTAGGCTTTCATATCAAAACATCATACTGTATTTTTGACATTTTTGTTCAATTAAAGAAAAAATAAATTATAGGCTGTTTGAATTGTTTTATCAAAAACATAATTCCAATATAGAATTTAAAAGAAAAACAACTTTGACAAAAAAAATTGTAAATTCTTTTCGATTTTAATTTACTTACCTCGTTATGCAGAACTTCAAACTCAATGGAGGGCGGCGACTGTAGTTGTCAGTGACAAAAAACCAAAAAATGTAAAATTAAAATGGCGTTTCATGAAAAATTATTATAAGTTAAAAAGTATGACCTCATCTTCCTATCATTAAATAATACGAAAAAGATGCGGAAATAGCATGATTCGAAACAAAAAACCAAACTTCATCAGCTATGTTTGGCGGTGACACTAAAAATTTAAATGGTTGGATATTGCTCACTTTTTTAAGTAGCAGCTGCGCTTTATTTTCCGTGGTATGTCGTCTTTTATTTTATGATGTTCTCCGCATGCACTGCTAAAGTAAGATTATTTTGTTATTTTAGTTTAGTTGTCATATATTTTAAATTTAATTTGATTAAATTGTATTTATATTTCTTGAAAGCAAGAATGCCAAACATCAGCTGAAGTCGTACAAATAGTAATGATGCTAACCATGAAATATATATTGATGAAGATAGGTGCAAACGAAGCATTTTAAATAAATTTTATTCGAATCACAAAAACAGTCGCATAAATTATGGATATAGGAGTTGAGAAACAAGGCATTCCATAACTGTTATGTATCATATGAACGGACGTTTTTTGCAAGCAGTTCGATTGAACCATGTATGATGCCTCACCATCAACATAAAAATACAAGACACACAAAAAAGCTTCAGAAGGAAAAAAAATTTACGAAGGGTCTTTCGGTTACTATAAACCTCAGTTAGTTAGATTTCAGGTCTGAGTAAGTTACAAAATGAATAAAACCGCACAACACCGTGGAGTCTTTTATTAAGCCTGCATGAAGAGTTGTGGTGAAAAAATACAAAGCCAAGACGCAGAGAAAGTTATAAGTAAAATGATATCATTGAATAACAAAAATTGAGATCCATTAATGAAAGGATATTTCCGTAGTTTCGAAAATATAGCAAAACGCGACAATCCTGGTATTCACAATCAACTAGTTCATTCACAAGAAGCACTTTTATGTAAAGAAATTGGTAAGGATCTTCAGTCTGTCTTAGATATTGTGATTAAAGGGTTAACTTCATCGAAGTTTTACAAGTCGTGCGCAGATTTGTCAGAATTTTATGAATACGCGTTGGAGGAAGACCATAGTAACCGTTGATACACAGATGTAAAATGGCCATCGAAGGTAAAAGCTCTGTTGAGTTACTTCGAGCTGAGAGATGAACTCAAAGGTTTCTTCAAAATCAGAAAATTAAACAACTTAATTTAATTGAAAAGGGATAACATCTAATGCAGGAAATTAGCTTACCGGGTTAAAATGTTTGAAATTTGTAATGCACTGAATTCGAGTATTCAGGGTACCAAATCAAGCATACTCTTTGTTACTGAGAAAATATGTTCATTTTCTCATAAACATCAAATATGGTCACACAAAGTCATGGAAACTAATTCAAAATTTATGTATTTTCATGCTGTTAAAATTGTTCATGGTGCAATTTTGTTAGTTGATAAAGTTATTGAATATTTACCACAGTTTTATGACGATTCGCAGCACTACTTTCCATGTTTAGCTCTTTCTGGCGAAGATTGGAGCAGAAACTCATTTTATTTCAATTTTGATATGTCTGACCTTTTGTTTCTGCAAAGAGACAGCTTATAGACGTTTCATTCGATCTTAAACTAAGATTGATGTTTATGGTAAGGAATTTACTTGATTTATGGAGTATGGTGGAAAAAGAACACATATTAGAAGATAAGAAAGCATTAAGATTTTTGCATTCATTCAGTACAACTTATCACGTGAGAACTTATTATAATATGATATTTTTTAAGCAAAGCACATAAGGTGTATACAGACAGTTGAAAATGACTTAAGAGTGAACACTCAACTGACGTTGACCCTTAAACTGAAATAATTTCACGGTACTTGAAAAACTAACCATTACATTGACATACTATTTGTCATTTTACTTTAAACTATAAATTATATCTGTCAGCCAAATCATACGTGTCGTTCTTTTGTAACTGTTTTTTTGAAAGTTTTATTTAATCAATGGGTGCTTTAAATCATTTTCTTTCATATACGCGTGAACGTTTTCGCATGAATGATAGACACTTCTGGATATCAACAGTGTTATCAAAATGATTAATTTGCTTATCTTAAGATTAACTCCAAGCTTTAGTCCTGTATACATGTGGCTAACATGAATTGAAATTGAACGGTATGCACGTTGATGATTTGAGTTGGTTTTGATGTTGTCATGCCGAGAAAGCTTGTTATCGTGATGTTAATTAATAAGACTGACTAATTAAGAATAATGGATTATTTTAAAATAAAATAGGTGCATTTAAGTTCTTGATAACCGTTTACTGTCTGGTATCTGACTTATGCGCGTTGGCCGAAAAAGGTTTGGATGTGATTGAGAAAGTGATAAAATGTAAGAGATATGTCTCTCATGAAAATTCTACCTATCTTTGAGTTAAGCTTAAATGTATTATTTTTACAAAAACATTTTAAGTAATTATTGGTCCATTTTTATAAAAAAAACATGGAAGATTAATTATTTAAACAATGTAACAAGAGTATTTTCATTTGATAATTGAACTATATTTTTGAAATCCAAAGGTGCATATTGTTAAAACAAAATATTTTTTTCTATATAAGAGATCAGAAAATGTAAACTGACATTAACCGCGTGATATTTAATCATTTTTTAAAAAACAATCTTAACTGTTATATATAAAAAGCAAAAACAAAAGATAAATACGAACGGTTAACCAAAAGCTCGAAATCTTTGAAATTGATCTTTAATTGAAATATAAAATATATCAAGTAACTTTTAAAATTTTAAAAATAAACTTAAAAATAGCCCACGCGATATTTAAATTTATTTGAAGGATTTTCCTTAAAAAAGCCAGTCTATAAATTTAACGATGTAACGGTCTTTTTTTGCTAACGGTTTGTAGTTTCAAAAAATTGTTTATTTTTACTAAATTATGATTTTTACCACATTAATATAATATTTCAAAAAACTAATTTCTTATAAATTTTCATTCACAATAGAAAATTCTATTTTTTCTTTGATTTTAAATATTTCATTAAATTAAAATATTTAAAGTTTGACACTTCATTTTAATTCAATGCCAAAATTAATTTTACTTGACATGCTCGTGTTATTTAATCTGGGATTCATTTTTTATCGACAATGAAATAGACAGATTGAACTCTATTTTAAAAACAAAAATTTTAGGTTTAAGATTATATTCTAATTTAGGTTATTTCTTCTTTCGAAGTAATAAGCGAAGATTCTCCATTTCTGTATTGTTTACAGAATTTTTTTAATTTTCCCTAATAATGGTGTGTTTTATAAGATATAAGTTTCAGTGTGTTAAAATTATAAAATCTGAAATTTAATAAATTTAGAAAGATTTCATGCTTAAAATAGCTGTATGTTATTTACGCTTATGATCTATTTAAATTTTTATCTACTATATAAACTGAAAAAATGAACGAATTGCAAGTAGTTTTTTGTTTAGTTTGAAGATTTAAATATGGAAAATATTTTGGATTATGTAAAAATTTTTTCCATTTCAGAGGTGGATAAAGAATCCATCAAGAAAATGACCTCACAAAAATTTCAAGACGGGCTGAACTCCTGCGAGAATACTTACATGTATTCACCTGTGAAGATGCTGCCGACGTACATTTCAGTGTTTCCTGACAACACCCGTCAAGGCTGTTTTGTTTCACTCGACTTCGGTGGTACGAACATTCGGTTCGTAAAGATTGATATTCGGGGAAAAGATTTACAAACTGATTTTATTACCGAAATTATTCCTGAGGAATTGAAATATGGAAACGCCGATGATTTGTTCGATTATTTAGCCGGACATCTGGAAGCGGGATTGAAGAAATTCCACATGTTTCATCAACCAATTAAATATATTGGTTTTACGTTTTCATATCCGTGTGCTCAGAACGCTTTAAATCATGGAATCCTTATACAATGGTCAAAGGGTTTTCAAACGAAGAAAGTAGAAGGTCAAGATGTGGTCGAACTTCTCAGCAAGGCATGTAAGAAACGAAAGCTTCAGATCGATGAATTCGCGTTAGTGAATGATACCACGGGTACTCTTCTCTGTGGTTCATTTCAGGACAGAAATACGTATATTGCAATTATAAACGGTACTGGGACGAACGCGTGTTATTTGGAAAAGACATGCAATGTTAAGCGCATGGATCAAAATGAAAATAACGATACCGTTCTGATAAATACTGAATGGGGTGCTTTGGGGGAAGGTGGCGAATTAGATTCTATTTTAACAAAAGTTGATCGGATTCTTGATCAAAATTCAACATACCCTGGTCGCCACATCTTCGAAAAATGTGTTTCCGGAATGTACGTTCCAGAACTGCTCAGAATAATACTAACAACTGAAGATGAATCTCTTAACATTTTTAAAAATGAGATACCTTACAAATTGGGTGTGCCATTTTCCTTAAGTGGGGAGTATTTATCAAACATTTACTCAGAATATCAGTTTGTTATGAATTTCCATCGTGACTTCTCCTATGAATTGTCGCATGAAGAGTTTAGAAAGATTTGTATCCTTTGCGAGTCCCTCACAAAGCGAGCTAGTATCTTGACCGCATTAGCCCTCTCTCAACTCATGGAAAGGATTGAGTCTTCTACTATTGTGATTGCTGCGGATGGTTCTATGTGCAGGAAACATCCCCGCTACCTCGCTGATGTTAAAGATGAGCTTCAAAGGCATACAACTAAACAGTTTAAATTTCAACTTGAGGATGATGGTTCTGGAAAAGGCAGTGCTCTTGCTGCCTGTATCGCCTCGAACAAAAAAATCTAGAGACAGATTCGAGAAAGATAACAATATTTTTATATTATTTTAATTTAAAATGTATTTTAAACCCATTGAATAAGGAAAAATTTTATTATATTTAAGTTTTGAACCAATAATTTTATCTCAAACATGTTTCCCAATTAACTTCTTTTTAAGATACTATACTTCTGATGAAGTTAATTATATGATTACTTCAATGATATGCAGCTCTATATGGTTATCAAAAATTCAAATTAGTTAAATTTTTTTGTTTTAACCTGTCAATTTAATTTTGTAAAAGGAATGAAGAAACAACATAGGTATACTTTTAGTGTTGAACTTACATTATTTGTTTTAAAAAAATGTTAAATGTTTTTTCAGAAATAGTTTTTAATATTTCAACTTTTCATAAGTTTGTTCGATTCTTAGTAAAATTTAAAACACGTAAAATTGTGAAATAAAAATTTTATACTTTTTTATACTGTCATAACAGCTAAATAAACTTTTGGTAAATATCATGAAGCAACACATTTTTATATTATTTCATATAAAACTAAAATATACTTTGAAATGATATGTATTTCAATTTTAATGGGATTTGGGGAAATTAATTAGTTTAAGTTTGATGTTTAACGTTCTGTACCTAATATGTTCAATTTATCAGATTTATTCATCAGTAAACACGACGGAGAAATTTATAAATTATCTACATTTGTTGTGAATATATTTCTAAATTATTTCTCAAAAATATATTTTTCACACTGAAAATGGATATGGTTATCTGAATTTAGGCAAACCCATGTGAGAAAAAAATACCAATGAAATATAATACTTCTTAAATCAATTAAAATATGAAAACCGAAAAGGAAAATTTGAGTTATTAAATTGATATATTTTTGTTAATATCTTACGTATTGGTTAAAATTACGATAATTTGACATATATAGCACATTTCTCACTGAGTCCAATATCAATTCGCATGGAGAAAGAATAAAACATATTTTCTTTTGTATCTGGTTGAAATTTAAATAATAATAACTTTTAATATCAATCGAATAAAATAATTATTTGAAACCCTGTTAAAATATATTTAAAGTTTTATCGTGGTGGTTGAATTCGGAATGAAGTATTTTTGACTTACAAATTCAATTTTATTCATTCCTTCTAAAATGGATTTGAACGAATATTCGCCCTTCAACTTTAACCCGTGAACCCATTTTTATCATGGAGATACTTGCTTATATTTGCTGTTGGTTAAAAAGAGAACAATTTTCCAGGTTTGAATGATTTATATGACGTGTCAAAAAAACTTTCTATAATTTGGCATATTTATATAATCTCAAGTGCGCACGTACTTAATCGTCATTCTACATTCAACTCCTTCATCGCAAAATTGACCATAACTATTTTTGCTTTTATCTTAAACCTTTGAGGTCGTTTGGATTGCTGGTTGTCCCCTATACGGAGTTTTGTTGTTCTTTTTTGCTTTGATTGTTAGTTTTCGGCTGTGTAAGCTTACCGTTTTCTTCTGTCGTTTTTTCGCCATGAAAGAATAAATTATAGAAAACTCTTTTTTCATAATTGGGGTATAAGCTGTTGCAAATAACATAGTTTAGGTTTTCTTCTGATTTTAAATTAAAAGCCCCTTATAACTTATTGATTGACATTTTAAGAGAAATGTTTTGGGAATAAACTTGTCATCAGAGGAAAAACCCTTTTTGGTAATTTTTGAGTTGTAGTAAGTTTCTTAGATTTTCTGCAGCAAAGATAATTTTGCGCTATCTTCATGTTTCAAAATTTATTTAGAAAGGTTCTGGACGTAGATACGATAGTTAGAACTTTCGACCTTACTGACATAAGTCAATGTAACTTAATCAGTGATATCTTTGCCAATGGTTCTCACGTAAGGTACATCACCGGTTGATGAATTTTTAGCTCATCTTATTGAAACTACAACAACTTGAAGATGCTCATCCCAAACATTTTTGCCAACATTAATATGTTGCCTCAGTGCCTCTATAATGGTCCTATTCAACCTTTCTATTTTAATTTTCCCAATCTAGTGATAGGACGTACACCTTGTTTTCCTAATTCCTAGAGTAGTACAAAGATAATTGATGAGAGTAGGTTCAAACTGAGTGTCTTGGTTAGTTTGTATATGGCTCAGAATACCTAATATAGACTTGAAGTTAACCATAATAAATTTTGCAGCATTCTCAGCTGTTAGAGGCTGAATGACCTTCACTTCAACAAATTTACGGAATGCTTCAATTGTAACAATTATGTTTTTATAACAGTACTTTTGTGTCTTGAGGATTTGTTGAAAATCTATATGCCATCTTGAAAATCTTGCACCGGATTTTTAAGGTATTACCTCAGCTCAATTACTTTAGTTCCTACATTTTTTAACATTACAACCTTCGCATTTACTGATCCAGTCAGAAATGTCGTTTTAATGTTTTTAAAGTAGAATCGTTTGCTAAAGTTGTCAAATGTTTTATCTATGCGGGAATGGGACAGTATATCACATTGAACCTTTGCAAAAACTTCAAAACTCAAGCAATCTGGCACGGTTTGAGGACTTCCTTTTCTTTCAATATACCATAGAAAGTGTTAAAAATTCCATATTTCACAAAAAATATCCTTTATTATTTTTATCCTTTCTCGAATGCTTTCTAGGATGGCTCTTTCTATTCCTCCTCTATTTAATGTTGCAAAAAGGTTCGAAATCAATAGTTGTCAATGAACTGGATAATGCGTTGATAACAATATTTTAATCTCCAGGGATAAACTAAGTTTCATCATAGTAATCTTCAAGTTCTAATGACAATCTCGTCCTCCTACATCTAACTTCGTTCAAAGATTTCAAGAAGGTTAGATGATTGTGATCCGCCGACACAGTTAAGTTTTAACCCTCCCGGTAGTACGTGAAATTTTCTTGCTGCCCAAACTATTCCGCAGCACTCTTTACCAATTGTCAGGTCTTTGTGTGGGCTGAACTTTATAGCTGACTTTTAAACACACTAGGATCGTCAATGCCATTAATATTTTGACATGGAAAGGCACTCGCCGCCTTTTCAGAGGAGTCTGTTGTGAGTTAAAATGGTTTCTTGCTTCAGTAATTCCAAAGGAGGGTAAATTCGCCATCAAATTTATACGTTTTGTGAACGATTCATGGCATACCTCATTCCAATTATTCAGATGCTATGTTGTAAAAGTTTATTAAACGTCCTGCAATGTAACAAAATTCTCTTTAGAGCGACTGATATAATTAACTTTGGCCTTAAAGAGAACATTTTTAGAATCCTCTGGTTTTTCCAGTTGACAATGGCTTCCATTTTTGATTTATTTGACCGTATCGAGAATTTATTAAGTGTCAATCTTAGATAAGAGAGTTCATTCAAGACCGGATAGAAATTTATCCTCGTTAAATTTTATATTAAATTTTAAAAAATTTGGACATTTTAGCGTATACGATTGTATTTTTCGTTAGTTCTGCATGATTTAAGACGTCGTCTGAATAGTATGCATAACCCTCAATTCTATTTATTATTTTGTTTTTAGCCGTTTAAATTGGCTGGTGCGTTTGTGAGGCCGAACGTCATGATGTTGAAATGATGCGTTTGCATATCTGGTGAAAGGCAGAAAGCTGTCGTGAGCTAAAAACTCTCATCTCGAGCAACGTGCAAAAAACCCACATTTACATCAAAAGTCGTAAAATATTCAACTTCTGATAACCATTTGCACATTGAATCAACATGTGGGAGTGTATATTCTTCTCTAATATAGTTACACAGTTTAATCTATTTTAATCTATCCAGGGTTTAAAAACTCCATATTAATCTTTTCGAAAATATCTGGTTTTAACCAATTAATATTGTTATGAATTATTGTTCAAGCAGATAACATTTGGTCAAGTTGTATATTCATCTCGTCTTTATAGTTGACCGAAATAAGATATGGATTTATTAAAACAGGGTTTCTAAATTTTGTTTCAATATGGGGGTTTGATCGCATCAGTAAATCTAATATCAGTTAAGACTTAGAAAATACAGACGAGTTTGAATTCAGTTGGCGGTGATTGAGTTTCAGGACGTAACTAGCACGTGGTTACGATTATTGTTGAACCCATAACTCATAACATTAGCAAACAGAATCTAAAGTATGTTTCTTAAATTGAGGTCAATTTTGATGTGAAATGACTTTTGGAAATCTTTACGAAAAATCAAATCGAACTTCAGATTGTTGGAAATTTGAAGACCACTGCAAATACGATTGCTAATCATGAAGTGTAGCTTTACCTTTTAATCTCAGTTAGTCTAATCTCCATTCACTTACTCACATGTAATTTTGAGGGCCGTTTTCTCATGTTTAAAGAAAATCAGTTTATTCAACATATACCTGCTCGTGTTTCATCTAAGGCATAAAGATTAAGTTTTGACTCGAACAGTTAAGCGGCGATTACTTTTTTTAAAAATCTCAAAATTTAACATAATTTTAACGAGAATAACAGGTAGAGTTTATTTGTTTATCGTTTCTATTTCATTCGAAGGAAAAGTTACCTTCTCGTGAAATATGCTACAAGATATGCCTGCTTTACAGTTATAAGTCGAGTGGTTAACTCTGCGACGTTTCTCACCGTTTTTCCCTGGCTAAGTTTTATCCCCTTTAGATATGGCCATTTCTATCCTCAAACGTTTTTTCATCTCTTCATATTCAGACTTCAATGATTTTATGCTTTTGAGCGCATTTATTTCTTCCTGTTTTTTTGTGACAACGATGCGGACAAATTCGCTTTTTGAAACATGTAAGATATTTTAACTCAGAGATACTTTCGCATTTTAAATAACCTGATAAAAGAAAATACAATCAAATATCACCATAACAGATGAGCCACTTTCAGGGAGGGATTTTTAGAGGTTTTGTTTCACAAAGAGATCGTTTTCGTGTGCTGAAAGCGCTGGTCGTGCTGACTTCAGGAGTGACCTTATCAACTCAATAAAATCTTCTGAATCATCTCCAGACAACAATTATGCCTCTTAGAATTTACAGAACGAAATAAAAGCGTCATGGGAAACTTATGAGTTAAAATAATTCAATTAATTTTTCTTCAGATGGTTTTTTGTTAAACACCGTAAATTTTTTTTATCTCTCAAAAACTCTGCTGTTCAACAGTGTTGAATAATCTCGGTCCGTTTTCACCATTTAATCCGTTTGATACCGACATTAGGTCGAAATCCACCATCATTCGTCCTCGTTAGTTTTGTTTCCCAGAATTTAATGTATTAATCTCAGCTCTAGCGCGCGTTTTCTTTTTAGTTATTCTACGTATAATTTAAAACTATATCCCTCAACATAAATTTTTGTCGATCATTCACATTATTATTTTAAACAAGAAAAAACATCTCCTTAATGGTATAAATTTATAAAATATATATTCATAAAAATTCACTAAAGTAGGGGTTTTAAACAAATAAAATCGTTTTAAAAGTTATTTCTTTCACACTCTGAGTCAATTTTTTTCATTAGTTTTTGAAAATAAACTAGCTAATTTGAGTTTTCTTCCCCAAGTTATCTCTTTGGTATTTAAACTGAAGGTGAACTATTTATATGATAGTTATATTTGTTGCATTTGAAAATCATCAAAATCTGAAAAACTGTTAAGGACTAATTCGAATATATCCACATGACCTACGAAAGCGCGAAAATATACGAAATTTGATAATTCGTACAAATGATCAAAAGCGTGAAATTAAAGCCTAAAATTAGTTTCTCAAATGATTTATATGATTAAGTTATTTCAAGTTTATTAGGGTATGTTTTTGCATGAAATATTCGATTATGATGTTCTGTATTTAAGAGAAAAGATGGTATATATTTGAGTTAACCTCAGAAATACATCTAGCATGCGTTTTTGTAATGGCTTTAAACTATTCCCTCAAACGAAACTTTTTTGTAAATCTATTGATTTAATGTCTTATCAAATTCAATGTCAAAATAAAGAAATTGAATAAATATTTGAAAAATTTGACCCAATCAAAAAACGATGAGATAGTATTGAAATTTTATATTTGAGTAAATCTCCACACAGATATTTTCAAATTATTCTTTTATTTTAAAACTTGTTTTAAAGGAAATCTTTTAATTTTTATCAGAATGAAAACCTTATGAAATTAATTATTGTGATGTTTGAGTTTTAACCTAGAAAGAACCAACCTTTATAATGAAATTTAATTAACTTTTACAAAGAAATTCGAAAACCTATTGTTGAAACGTTTTCCAAAACTGGTCTCAATCAAGATCTATTAAGTTGAACAGGCCCAATAATGGCATGAAAAATTTGTTTATTTATACTACAAGCGCGTTTTTGTTGAAAATAAAGCATGCAGTTATTGAATAAACATTAAATAATTATCAAGAACAACAATCGAATATACTAGCAATTATAATTCGTGTAATTTTACATTTTTCTTCACCTAAGATGGCATAAATTTAAAATATATTTTTATAATTTATATAGTAATATGGAAAGATCTGAATGTTAAACTTTCCTAAAACCATTTAATCAATTTTATTTGGCATGATTAAATTGTAAAAGATATTCTGACGAAATAATATTGTTTTAAAACACCCTTTAACTTTGTAAATTAAACAAAATACGAATTTATTTCAATTCAAAATCTAAAATCGCAGTTTGTTTTGAGCCCATATTTCACACTAGCAACGGATAAAAGTAGAGCGTGAATTCTAAGGTATTATACTTTGTGCTCAAGATTGAATTTTTTAGCCATACTGGATCGGTTTATAAATGGAATTAACTTCACTCTTAGGTATGCGCCAATTATGATTATGTTTAATTTACTTAATTTAAAACCACTTTCTTTGTCAGGTTGGGAAATAAAAAAGCCCTTAAATTTTTGAAATAGTTTTGAACATTTTAAAAAATCAAATGTTTAATAATATAAATATTTGAAATAAATTTTTTCAATCGTTCCTAAATAGCACAAAATTTGTAGTTAAAATTTAACTTAGAATTAGATTATAGATTTGGAAGTGTATCGACTTTAATGATTGCGATAATCAAGAAATATATATTTTTACGAATACATATTAATTTGTCTCCGTAGTTTTAGAAATAAAAACAAAAATTATTTATCATTGTTTCAAAAAATTTTTAAAAATGAGGTTCAATAGTCTTCTTTCAACAATTCTTTAAAGATATGAACACTTGAAGAAACAACTCCATTTCAGGTGTGTTGATGTCAGTGTCTAAAAATGTGTCTAGAAGTATCTAAACCAGTCAAAAATCTTTCCGCGTTAACCGATAAATGATAATTTTTAACATTTGAAAGGATGAGTATTGACAAGGTTAAATCAAACATATTTGATCAACTAAATGTAACACTGTAAATAAAATAGTGTTTCTTTTTCATAAGAATAATGTTCCTTAATGGTAAATTTGAAGGAAGTGATTATTTTTGCTGGTCTTATTTACTGTTCTTGTTTCATTAACTCCACGAAAACTGAATATGTTTGATTTATTGTCTTTGTGTTGTTCAAGAATTGTATAAAAATTTTTCGCAATAATCTAACTGATTTTAACCTCATTTTGAATCTTTTTATGCTCAGATGCTTCATGCTATTCATTCTGACGTGGTCATCTTTGAAAATATGGCAATTTTCAGAATTTTTATTTCTTAGATTCCCTAAAAACAAAAGAATTTTATCATTTTTGGTATCTGCCTCACATTACTTAAAGTGTATACATGCATTAGTGTCTGTAAAATTTCAAACTTTTAAACATTTTTATTTTGTATATTTCAACTCTCTTAAGGTTAATGTAATAAATTTAAAATAATAAATCTCGATTTATCGTCATAATTCAATAAATGAGAATATCACGACAGATGTGCTTCAAATCTATCCATAAAGACTTTTAAGGAAACTAGTCAAATTTTGTTACGATATAATTGATAAAAACTAGTACCTTATTGCAGGAAAAATATACTTTTCTTGGCGCCATGAATGTCCAAAATAAAAATCATTTAAACCAACGACAATAGTTATCTAGATTGTCCTTTTTTCATACATATTGTATTTATTAATAAAGAACGTATGGTGTTAAAGTTTATAAATGTTTATGTATTTAGAATGTGATCTAATAAATACCATTTCACAGATATAAAATTTAAATTTAAACAAAAAGTAGCTTAATTTTGATGCCAGCTCAATCTGAATTTTTACCGTTAAAAATTATCTCAATCAACTAAGGTTTAACTTTGAACCCTTTTTACAGTCTGCCTACTTTTTAAACCAGGGTCTATTTTGAAGGAGAAAATTTGATTTCATTTTAAACTCGAACATTGATATGATACATTAATGGAACAAAAGAATGGTATATATTACTATTAAATAAGTACTCTTAAACTTGTCTAAAAGAAAACTAAATTATTTTTGAATTCACCTTGTTCCTATGTGTCAAAAAAATTTCTTTTATGATTGTACATTTTTGATTTTTAAGGTACTTTTTGTCATCAAACTTAATTATAATAAATACAATAAATTTAATCGATTCACATTTGATGAAGCTTGAAAGAAACTTAACGAAACTCTTGTGTCTTAAAAGTTTTTCATATTTATCCTCTTAAAATTTATTAATATTTTATATTTGATAAAATTTATGCTTTCAAAAATGCTGAACTTTTCTTTTTTGTGACATAAAAATGATTTATTTAATTTTTCATAAAAAGTAACGCATAATTGATAACACTGTCTAATTCATGGATTTAAAACTTTCAATTACGCCATAAGGAAGAAGTTAAACATGGATAATTTATCCTTCCAGGTGGAATAATTCAATCATTTTTACTTTACCAATTTCACCGATAAATTCTTAAACGTATCTAAATGTTTATAAGGAATGTTACATACCTCTTTCTACTGTCCTTTGCCAATCTACTCTTAGAAAAACTGAGATTTTCATGAAAGTGCTATGGTACTCTATTCATTCAAATTTCATATTTTAGGAAATTTTCAAAGCTCTCATTTTTGTTTTACTATCAGAAGTTAATGTGAGTAATAGATGGGCAAACAATCATGAAAAGACACGAACTCTTTGTTACCACAATTACTTATGTATTAATGCTTTAAAATATCTGATGCTATCATTTTCTTTCCAATTTTAAATATCCTCATGATTTAAACAGGAATATTTCAACGAGTTTTAAAATCCATTCATTTATTATTAAATGTGAATTTGAAGACTCTTTCAGCATATAATAAGAATTTAGTGAATATATGAACGATTTCAGTTAACAAATCATAATTATTTCAAAAATTATCGGAAAATGGATTCTTAATTTATTTCATTGAAAATATTTATTGATAGGATATACAATTCACATAGGTTTTCGGAAAATACCAAATAAAAGCGAAATTTCACTTTTTGAGGGGTACCATCATGATCGTTGTATTTAATTTTGATTTTACAATTCTATCTATCTAATTGTTACATTTATACTTTCCCCAAACAATACACATCACTTTTTAGGAAATTTAATGGCTCTGACGTTACATATTGCAATTTCAATGTTGAGTAACCAGATATGGTAAAATTTTGAAAATTCATACTTCGAGAGAACTTAGGTTGATTTTAATTTTATAAAATTAATCGTTAATTATGAAAATTAACAAGGATATAATTATATTTATTCCTAGATCTGAACGTGTAAAGCAATTCTAGATGTTGTTTTCAATTCATCAGATTGTATATTTTGAGGCAGAACATGAAACGAACTGGCCAATTGTGTGAAACTCTTGACAATAAATAACCATCTAGAGACTCGAAAGCATACAACACATTAGAGTATAAGACAATTTGGCCGTGACAGACTCCACAAGCAGCAAACGACGGAATACTTCCATGCGTTATTAAATGATCAAATACTTTCCATGATGCTACGGTGACGGAACATGATAAAAATAAATTGTTTTAAATGTGCTAATCAAGAATTTTGAACGCTTGGCACAAAATTATCCTTCTTAAACAAAATATGAAATGAATACGTATTAAAAACAATAATTGACAATGTTTTGATACATCCATTATTTTCTACAAATATAAATCACAAAATATATACCTTTGAGACATCGATTTTCTAAAATTCACAAATTTGAGGATAAAACGTAATATTGATTAAATTTTGTAATTTAAAATCAATAAAAGCAAAAAATATCAGTTAAGGGAGTTACAAAATTTCGAAAAATGAAATTTAAGATTGTTCAATATACTCTACTATTTTATATTCACATTTGAAATTTATCTTTTTTAAAAATTATCTTTCAAAAAATGTGTGGTTTGCATTTTTATATTTATCTTTTAAATATCTTTATACGGAGAAAATGATTATTGAAAGAGTCTTTCATTTCGGAATTTTTACTTCAATCGGTTGTGTACATTTTAATGATAAAACTCCACTTAACATACAAAATATTAAACTTTACAAAAATTTTAAATGACCTTTTTTTATGAATTTCAACGTAATTTGGAATTAATACTGAAAAATAGCTTTCAGAAATGAAAATATTTTTTAAACGTTGCTAAACGACAAAAATCTTAGCCTTGTCGCGATAGTCAGCGTAGTTATAAATTTTTACATCTGAAAGATATTAAAACGAGCATAATATTTAAATTATTTAGATAATTAGGAGATTAAACTATTAATAAGCTTCAAAAATCAAGAAAATAATAAATTTAATTCATTTGCATCACGGCTTGCTCGCACGTTGAACGATATGGTTTTTGTTTTTATAAGTTTTTGACTTGATTAAAATTCTTTGTGCACGTCTGATTGTTTTAAAATAATCAATGATGGAACGATAACTATATCGGGTTTTATGATTTATTGATAATTTCCAAAATTTAGCAATTCACGATTAATGTCTATTCGATGAAAAAGATTTTAAATAAATATAAAAATAATTCTTAATTTACATGTCTGTGGTTTACATAATTTGATAATAAATGGAACTTTTCTTGATCTTAAATGCTTCTTAAAGTGAAAAATTAAAATTAAATAAACTTTCATGGCCTGCTGAAATCAATAAGTTTGAAAAATTTGTGAACAGCCTAATATCTCAAATGTACAAAATTAAAAATATAAATTTTCATGAAACCCAGATGCGTTTCTCAAATCTAAATATATTGTGAAAATACCCTCCATTACAATTTTCTTCTTTTGATAATTCTGTAAATGTTTGAGGATAAACACGAATTTGTCAAATCTATCAAATTTCCTTGTTTTTTAGAATGGCAAGAATTTGGTTTTATTAAATGTTAAATTCGATAATACAATGAGAAGATGTCAAAACAAAAATATTGAATTATATCAATCTATTTTAAAGATGAAGGAGTGAGCTTTATAATTTACAAGTTGGCTCTGACAATAAAAATTAATTTTTGCTGAATATTTTGAAAAATTCATATTTGCTTTCCATTTGAGTTTATAGCTTTCAAAATAATCATGAATATACTAAATTCATTAACATAAGGGTTAATTCATAATTTACACTTTAGATTACTTTATTTAAAATATATTAAAAATAATTTATTCTGTAAATATTTTAGGAATTTTATAGTATTTTACTCATGTAGTGCATTTAAGTTTAATAACTACTTAAATTTCGGAAAGGCTTCCCATATAAAGTGTCATACATTTTTTTTATAATACACAACCTAAAAGTTTTAAGTTCTTTACATTTCGTTCAGAAATCGTTAACTCATTAATTATGTTATAAGCTAGTGTTGTCATATAACGAAGTATCAATTGGGATTTGTTAACAATGTGATACGTTATTAAAAGGTTCACATATGATTTATTATGATTGCTGAATGGGAAGAAGGATTTGAGAGCAGGATACTTTTTCAAGATAGCGTAAAAATTGAAAAATGTAAACCAATCCAATTAATTTGTTAAATTTTGTCTCATATTTCATCTAATCTGATTTAAATTAATAAATTCAAATCAAGTTAAACAGAAAAATAATATGATGATTTTTTATCAAAATCGAAAAACGCTTTATTTAAAAGTATAAATGTAATTTCTACAGATTAGAGGAATTTAGTGTGAATTCTAATTTACAGATCGTTTTTGATAAATAATGTAAAGTAGGTCAGACGTACTGTCAAACGACTTGACACTTTCAATATTTAGAAATAGAATGAAAATCCTCGGAATCACAATCTAGTTTTAATTCTATTTGAAAGATTATAAATATGAGCTGTATTATAAATTCAAATATTTTCAATAAAGATTTATTTGTATAAATTTCAAACGACGTTTAACAAATAATATTCTATATGAGTGATTCTATTTCTTCATTAATGCTCTTATTTTATCTTTTTTTTTTATATTTTTGATAAATTTTAGACAAGCACAAAATATTTATTTCAAAAAGTGTTTCTTATATTTTAAGAATTTTTTACACATGTATGGTGGGGAATCTTTAAAAAGTGCTGTTAATACATAATACGAAATTTCGTAATGTTTTATAATTTTGAATTTCTATATCTTTCAAATTTTAATGACATTAATATTATCTCACATCCTTAAAATTATTGGATAGAATATAAGCTACAACTTGTATTCTGATATTAAAGCAAAGATGATTCTTAAGGTATATTTATTAAATTTACTTAGTTAAATTCATATTCATAAGATCTCATTGTTAGTTTAATATTTTACACAGAATCAGCGAAGATCAACAGTGAAAAAATCTTTTTTACTTGATATAAAAAAACAACAATCTTTAATGAGAAAAAATTGTGGGTTTATCTTATGAACGATTGTCATAATCTCTCTGTAATTTCAAAATTCTGGTAAAATTTCAGGTTTTTGTTTGTTCCCAAACTTATTTCTCGATATTCATTGACAAGTGTTAAAATATCATTCGACTTATGAAAGAGGTTATTCTATTTAACATATTTTATTAAAATTTCCTTTACTTACAATCTCGATCCCAATGTAGTCTTTAAGATTGTTAAAGTATTAACCTTTCTGCATTTATTTTAAAATAAACGCTCCAAAATGATAACATCAAAATTTAGAAGAATAGCGGTGATAATCATTACTGTTTATCTCTGAAAATTTTATAGCTATTAAATCATTTGGCTTTTCTTGGGATGAGTTACCAATATCTAAATGTAAAGAGATATAGACTGCTTTTATAAATGAGGAATAGGTGAGGTTGTATTTTGGTTAAATTCCACCTTAATCCATGATAAAACTCTGACTCTGGTATTAATTTTGTAGATTATTTGTTTTCTTCACATTGATGATATACTAAATGACTTTGAAATTACATTAACATATATTTTATTCTTTTATAAACATATTAGCCAGATTTTAACCATTCTGCTGTCCTAAAAGCTCTCTAAACCAGTTGACATCATAACATTTATATATTTTTGGAATAATTTTCACAGACCCATTAGACAAGTGAACTTTTCAGTTTTCATCAAAATTTTGCAGAATAAACTATTAGAACTTATAATCTAGTGAATATTTAAGCTATCTCAATGAATACAGCAAAATAAACTTGATCGAGTTTGAACAGCGCCAGAAGCGAAATGATCAAATCATGCAAAAGATCATTATAATTATTCTAAAATATATTTCCTATATTTGTGTAACTTCAAATGTTTATCAACAGTTCGAATGAAAACTTATTTTTACATTGTTTCAAGGATATAAATTTCTAGAAATAAAAATTCTTGGACTCAACTCACTCGAAGACATTTTAAAAATTCAATAAAATTATAGAAGCTTTGTAAGATTTAAATATCTATTGTACAAAATTTTTTAAAATAATTGAATTGTCAGTTTATTATATTTTTGAGTGTTCACCCAAAGGTTTTCGAAATGTTCAATCTTATTTTATTTATTTTACTAACACAATAAAGATAGCCGAAATTATTGTAAAGAGGACAATCGCCACTGCCATCAGGTTCCTTTGTGAGATTTCTAAAGAAATAAATTCTGATTACTTTTAAATTAGGGTCTGTCTGATTTTTGATTGAATCACTTAGTTTGCTATTTAAAAGTTATATGTTATACTTTTTTCGTGGAGATTTATCAAATTTAATTTTCATGCAATCTACTTCGAGCAGAATCTATATTTGACTTTTCATCTTCGTGAGGAATTGCTCGGAATGGCGTAGAAACACTGTCTTTTAAAACTAATTTATAAATAATGATACTTTTAATTTCTTCTTCGATCGTAGATGAGTTTGAGGGCGTAATTGAGACATTCTTTTTGTTCAATATAGCATTCGAATTATCTTTTGAATCGTTTAAATGCTTCGAATTGATCAAAGTATCATCCAAAGTAGGAGGCGCAAATAATCCTAACTTTTGAGGAGATGAAATATTTTCGTTCCTCTCGATAAATGAAGAATTGCTAGAATTTGCAATATCGTCTGGTATTTATCACAGGCTTACTTATATATTCTTTGTATAACCAAAATATTAGCATTTCGGTTGTTGAATAATTCATATTTTGTTCTGTGTCATTTGACAAGTTAAGTTTCTCATAATTCTCTTCATGGGTTAGGCCTAAAGAACCATGTCCAAACAGACTATCATTCGTTCCTTCAGTGAATAAAATTGGTTCAGTTGTTGTGAGGTGGTCTATTTATGTGTAAATATAATACATTCTACTGTACTCAAAGAATTATCAACCGTTATCCTTGCAGTACTCTCAGTATATTTTGAATGAAATTCAAAATTGATGTTTGTTAAAGTTTGAATTTTTTGGTTCTCCTCATAATCATCATCAACATTCTTAATAGATAACTCATTATCATTTTTAATATCTGATAAAATAACATTTATTACCATCGAATTCTTGTTTTAAAGTCGTTTGAGGTCTTGTACTCTTAGAGATATAAATTGGAGTCGTTGTGACTAGAAATATCGAAAACCATCTACCTTCATGAAGATTGCAATTATTTGTCAAATCTTAAATTATATTGAAAATTTTACCTAACTCATAAACAATATCGTCTAGTTTTATTGTTTTGTCGGGAAGATTGAACAACACAAAAAAGGCGATTTGAGTACTCGTAATCGACTTCTTAAATTTGATAAAGGAGAAATTGGCAAATTCAAAAATTGAGTTTGTTGAATTGAATTCACAATTTATTTGATCCCGATAACAGACTAAAGAATCATTCTCCATTTCATAGTCCTTCAGTGAACGAATCTCGAAATCGTAGTTTGTGTAATTTTTATGCTTTAATTTTATTCCATTAGATGAACATGACTCAATAGATATCATATCTTAAATAATGAAAAGAATAACAATTAGGAATGATCATTTTTGAACAGGTCAATGTTTGCCTTCCTCTGTATAAATGAATTCCAACGGTGAATCCCAAAACGCTGTGATTCTGACTCTTTACACTTAATGTATGATTATTTCGCGTAAAATATATTGTTTCGAATGTAAAATTGTCCCAACAGTTCGATTCGATCCTACATCCTCCTTGATATCTGCATGCGAAAATATTTCCCTGCTCCCATCCTTCATTTAAAATATCTTGGTTTATTTGTAATTCAAAATTTTCTGTAAAGTTGTACATATCACCTGAAGTATGTTTGATATGATTTTACCTGAAAGGCAATTATCTTCTTTCGACTTATAAACATTGGATACGTATAAATCTAATTAGTTACAACAATCATACTCATTTTAATATTTGTGTAAACTCTAAAATGGTTGTCAATGACAAAATGAAATATCTTATCAGCAAAATAGGAATATCGCAAAGAGTGAAAAGTTGTCGAGTTAATATCGCACGAATAAATAAATGACGAATACATGCTCATGTGATAAATTTTTTCACCCGTTTTGCGATAGACAGTACACAACCACCATGTGTTTCGATGATGATCTTTTATATATGAGTCTATTCTTGAATTCAAATTTTTCAAAAACAATTACTTCGTAAACTGGTGGTAAATACTCCATAAAATGAGGAATGCGGCCAGGAATAGTAACTGGACGTGTATCGCTCCACCCCAGAGAAAATTTAATGCTGTCTCCAACGCTTGCAACATCCTTGTCTTTTTCAACGATGTAAACTAAATTTTTACTCTTTGAAATTGAGATTTTAAAATAAAATTAAAATTTCATAAGACTCGAATCATAAATAAACATCTTACACGGATCAATATAATTATAAATTTTTGACATGTTTTGATGGTGTAAAAACTATAATCATATATCTGAACTCAGAAATCTTTGTCGATGTAAAATATCTTTCAAATTATTTTGGTTTAAAAGATATCAAACAATAATATTAAAATAATAAGAATTTTTATGAAAATATAACATTGAAAATATCTCTTGATAGTTTGTTTTACAGAACTGTGTGACCAAAAATTAATAATTCTGAGAATCATGTAATATTCAATAGAATGGGTAATATTGATAAAAATCACTCTGAGCATAAAAGTTAGAATTTCATGTCTTACTTGTTTTAAAAATCTAAAAAAATAAAAATAATCATTTCTCGTGAGGTCTTTTAATTTGATAGAAAAGATCGAATATCAACAAACACAAAAGAAATTTGTGGTAAATGTAACATTTAGTTAAATTTAATTTCTACTCTGGGAAAAATAATGAATAAAAAATTTATATACTTTGAATGATTAAACATGTTTTAATTTGATATTTAACTTTGACATCATAATTTATTTTCATAGGATAATTTTTATCAGTCAGAAAAATATAAATTATAATTTACCTTGAATTGAGTCCCATATTAAGTATGAAATAAAAATTTGAAAAAGAATCTGAACTTTCAAATAAGCCATAATAAATAAAAGCGGTTACATGTGGCGTAAATTCATTCTCAATTTATAAATTCGAGTTTATGCTTGAAAAATGCATTCTAAATAAGTTACATTTTTCACGACAGATAAATTAATAATTTACTAACATCTATTTAACATTAATGCTTATGGCGATCGAAATATGTGTGTTACACTTGTAAATTGTTAATTTTAGCTTGATAAAAATAGAATCACAGAAATAGCATCATTAATTACAGGGATTTTGCATCCATTTTCGTCAATTTTTCGATTCAATTTTCAATTTTCCATTCCAATTTCGTCAATTTTTCATTCAATTTCGTCAATTTTTTTATATTTAAAATTTATATTTAAAAACAAGGTTTTATGCGCAAATAGTCTGTATATATAGTCATAGAAATCAATTTTATTAATCATTTATTACTTCGCGATTCAACGATCTTCGGATATATCGCATTATCTTTCGCCAGTATCCTGAACAATCGTCAGCTGATATTGAATTCCCGCACTCTGTTATCAAATTCATTAACACGCTTTCATTTTGTGGTGCTGCATATTTAACAAAAATCCTTCCATTTCGCAAAACAGTTCTCAATTGGGTTGAGAAAAGGTGAATAAGGAGGAAGAGATACAAAAGAATATGTCCATTATTAGCGATTATTTGTTGAATAGAGGCACTCTTATGAAATGGAACATTGTCCATTATCAAAACGACTCTATTCATATTTTGCTGCCAATTCAACCATAAACCTCTCCATATATTGGCCATAACATAATGTAGTATACGCAGTTAGAAGTGTTTCAAATTTTTCAACACCGATCTTGCTAATTGTGGCACATAGAGAAACATTACGCGATCTTAATCCAGGCGAGGAGACAATTGCCGGTTCTCCTTTTTAGAGTATCCTCTACAAGCTCGCATTGTTGCACAAAATCCAGCTTCGTCAATGAATAAAAATAGGCGATCATCTATTTCTTTCATATCTTGACTCAATTATTCTGGCATCATTGCGGCGTTCGGTATTAAACTTGTTCGCTTAAGAGTATAATGGAAATTTTTTAATTTTCGACAAACTGTGGATTTAAACCGAAATATTAATTGTGGCTAGATTGTTTTGAATGCCTTTTAAGGTAACACAGGCATTTTCATCAACCATGTTTTTTATTGATAAACACGTCTCTTCGTTTAACTTTATGTTTCTTGGCCCACCGCGGGATTTGCCAATATCCTACCAGTTGTCCGATATAAACGAATCTGAACTTTCAAATAAGCCATAATAAATAAAGCGGTTACATGTGGCCGTAAATTCATTCTCAATTTATAAATTCGAGTTTATGCTTGAAAAATGCATTCTAAATAAGTTACATTTTCACGACAGATAAATTAATAATTTACTAACATCTATTTAACATTAATGCTTATGGCGATCGAAATATGAATATTGACACTTGTAAATTATTAATTTTAGCTTGATAAAAATGACTGAATCACAGAAATAGCATCACTAATTAATGAAATTTTGGATTAAAATTGGTTTTATCAATTATTAAATAAGTTTATTGATTTTAAATCACTTTTTTATCTATGAATTTTAAAGTCTTAATTACATGTCAGTGCTAAATTTAGAATTTGATTTCAAAATTATCTTCTTTAAATTAGATAGAATAATTTTAGTTTAGAAGAGGACTAAAATTATTTTTTTTAATTACATTGGATAAAAATAATTATTGATGTTACAAATAAATTTAACAGGAATGCATTATTTATTCAACAAACAAAATACAAAATTGAAAAACAGCCATTAAAAATATTTTTTAAATTAGCTAAAGTTTAATGATAGTTGATGAGTCGATTTTAACATATAAAAACCAAATATTAAAACATTTAAATTATGAATAGATATTATCATATTGTTCGTAAATTCAGAATTTTTATTTTAATGCAAAATTTGATAAAGTATTGAAGCTACAAAGTTTTAAGAATTGTATTAAAATAATTCTCATTTTATAAAAAATATGTGAATAAAAAGAATAATAGAGAATGCGCATATACGATTCTCAAATTATTTTTAGAATTCTGAAAATTGTTTCTTAAATATTGCGAGGAAATGTAAATTAGAAAAACAAAGTCGATGTTCTTCATCGTATTTTTGAATAAGTAAAACACATGTAAAATAATAAATTTTTTTTGGATGTAACTCAAATTCCAGAGTTCCAAAAAATTCCTTAATATTCGAATATATGTTTTTTAATATTTTAGCATTCTCTTGGAGTACTTTTTGGTGGTAGATCACATTCAAAGTGTTTTTTTAATTGTTGAAAGAATATAATTAACCCTTAGATATTAAACAGTTAGGCTCATTAATATAAGATTATAGGGTTCATATATTTGATAAATCGAGTCTATAAATGTTGTTTTCGTTGGTTTGTGTTTATATTTTGGAAATTTGTAACCTCATAAATTATTTTTTCTTTATATTTTAAAATAACTCATACAAGATCATAAATCAAATGCATTTCTATTAAAGTCGATTAAATTCTTTTTACAAAACTTTTTTTTCTAACTCTGTATCAAATTAGTAATCAAAAACTACTTTAAAAAATTTAGTGTCCCTTTTCTCACAACTGCGAAAAGTTAACGAGTTAACTGTTCATAAAATTAATTTATAGGTCAATATTAATAAAAATCAATCTTAAGTTTTAAGTTTATGTATGGCTTTATTATTCTTCGACGAAATAAA